>APFE030628083.1:3748-25383 GCA_000404065.3 Pinus taeda | reverse complement strand
TACATTACATTAGATGCATTGATTTCAGTGTACATGTTAAGTTCTACTCATATTTGATTGCTTGCATTAGATGCATTGGTTTCGGTGTAGATATTGATTTCTGATCCTATTTCATTACTTGCACATGATGCATTGGTTTCAGTGTAGATATTTATTTATAATCCTATCCAATCACTTTCACTAGATGCATTGATTTCACCGTAGATGTTGATTCTAATCATATTTAATATCTTACACTACTAACAATATTTTCATAGAGATTAAATGGAGGTTTTATTAAATTAAAAAATGAGAATACTTTTATATATACATATGTGGAATTTACATAATATAAATAATATTATAAAATACTAGGATAGATGCATCTTAACCAAGGATCCAAGCAAAGTGATTAACAATGATAGAGGAAAGTTAGTCCGTAATTCTTTTAATCTTTTTATTATTGTATTTTTCTTTAACATCATTGATCTAAAATATAGGTTTAATATTGTACAGCCAATTATGTTTTTTATTAATTTAAATACTTTCTTAAATATAATACAATGAAATCATACTTAAGAAGAAGAGTGAAATGGAAGGGGAAATAGATCGAAAGTTACGATATCGATGCGGTAGCTTGTTTAACTGTGTTCCAATCAGAATGGAAAAGCATAGAAGGAAATGGTTAAGACCCTTACAAAACCAAACATACAAACCATTGCACCTCTCCTTCTCCACCTTCCAACTACTTTTATATAATCTGATGGTTTAACATTTTCTAATCGTCTAACATGTTAATCCAAAGGCCCAAAATTATGAGAGAAAAGCGAGGAAAGTTATTTTCAGAAGGAGATAATGTCAAATCAGAATGGAAAAGCATAGAAGGAAATGGTTAAGACCCTTACAAAACCAAACATATAAACCATTGCACCTCACCTTCTCTACCTTCCAACTACCTTTATATAATCTGATGGTTTAACATTTTCTAATAGTCTAACACGTTAATCCAAAGGCGCAAAATTATGAGAGAAAAGCAAAGAGGAAAGTTATTTTCAAAGGGACATAATGTCACGTACTGTTACGTTTCAAAAAAAATTGGGCATATCTTGTAATAATAACAGGTAAATTTATTAGCAAACTCAATTTTGAAAAACATATATATGCAATTTATTTATTGAATAACAAAGAAAATTAGATAAAGGAGGAGGAGGATTCAATTGGGAGGAGGAGGATTCAATTGGGCATATCCTGTGGCGTTCCCATAATTGGGCATATCTCATAATAATAACCAAGTAAATTTCATGCATAATTGGGCATATCATGTAATAATAACCAAGTAAATTTTGTTCCCATAATTGGGCATATCTTGTAATAATAACCAAGTAAATTTCATGCATAATTGGGCATATCATGTAATAATAACCAAGTAAATTTTGTTCCCATAATTGGACATATCTTGTAATAATAACCAGGTAAATTTCATGGCCTTCGCATATCCTGCAATAATAATAACCAGGTAAACTATAATAATTTTGTGGTCTGCACATAATTGGGCATTGGGCATATCCTGTGATAATAACGAGGTAAATTGCATATCCTGTAATAATAACAAGTAAATTTCATGGCATTCCCATATATTGGGCATATCCTGTAATAATAACAAGGTAAATTTTGCAGCCTTAACATAATTGGGCATAGTTGGGCATATTATGTAATAATAACGAGGTAAATTTGGTAGAATTCACATGTCCTGTAGTAATAACGAAGTAAATTTCATGGCATTCCCATATATATGGCGTGCCCATAATTGGACATATCGTGTAATAATAACAATGTAAATTTTGCGGCCTTCGCATAACTGGGGGCATATCCTGTAAAAAAAATAATTGAGCATATCATGTAATAATAACAAGGTCAATTTTGCTGCTTTCGCATAATTGGGCATAATAACGAGGAATTTCGTGGATATATGTCTAGCCTAATATATATTGTATATGGTGAAGATATGTGTAACGTTACTATATATGTGTGGGCTAATATATATTGTATATGTTGAACATTACTTTAAACTAAAATAAAAAATTAGTTAAAATAAAAAAAAAATGTGTCGACTAATATTAACAAACACAGTTTTGAAAACGATATATATACAATTTAAGAAGAGATCGATTAGCTTATTCATTGAATAACAACGAAAATTAGGTAAAGGAAGTAGAGAATTCAATTGGGCATATCATGTAGGTTTTCCCTTGTGTGATTTTTGTAATAACAATAACCCAGTAAATTGATTTTTGTAATAATATTAATCAGGGAAATTTATATTTCGTTGAAGTTGCTTAATAAAATTAGTAGGACTGAGGGGGAATATTGAGTAGAATGTAATATTTAGTGTGGGGTGCCTAAAATATTAGGTAAAATTTTGTAAAATTACATTTTAATTAGTATTTCTCCCCACCCTTGGCCACTATTTATTAGGTGGGGGTGGTTATAAATATTGGGTAAGATATAATATTATAACATTATATTTTATGTAATCAATATATTTGTAACACTTAATATAGATATGTTCCATCTATAAATTTAATTAATAATAAGATAAAAGCTTAAGATTTATGATATGACAAGATTTTTAATCATGAGTATTTACCAAGGATATTATTAACTTCTAAGTAGGTTTTTTACAATACCATGGGCCAATAACTACAAGAGAAAGATACAAAGGGAGAGGAGGGAAGAAAATTATAATACCATGGTTTATCAATATAGTGTTGGAGAGAGACATAGTGGTGAGAGACATAGTGAGAGAGAGAAAGGAAGAGAGAGAGGAGGGGGAGACAGGGAGGGAGAGAGATGGATTTGGAGGGGGAAAGAGAGGGAGTGACAAGGGAGAGTTGAAGATGGAATGAGGGAGAGATGAGATGAGGGAAGAGAGGGAAAAGGAGAGGATAAAGATAGGGAAAGAAGGGGAAGAGAAAAGGAGACATATATATAGAGGGGAGAGAGAGAGCATGGAATGTGTTTAGGGGGTTAAGATAGAGAGACAAATAAGGAAAGATGGAGGGAGTTATCAATATAGATGGAAAGGGGAGAGAGAAGAGAAGAGAAAGATAGAGAAAGTTAGGGAGAGGCAGGTAGAGTGAGATAGGGGAGAGAGGGAGGGGAAGACAGAGGAGGACATGAGGAGGGAGATAGGCAGAGAATGGAAGGTGGGGAGAGAGGGAAGAAGAAAGATTCTCACGGAGACAAACACAGACATAGAAGTTAGATCTAGAAAGTCATGAATATTTTATATTTTCACTAAAATAGATGTTATTGATTTCAATTTAGTTGTTGATTTCTAATCATATTTGATCACATGCACTATATGCATTGATTTCAATGTAGATGTTTATTTGTAATTCTATTTAATACCTTACATTAGATGCATTGATTTTAGTGTTCATGTTGATTTCTACTCCTATTTGATTGCTTTCACAGGATGCATTGGTTTCAATGTAGATATTTATTTCTAATCCTATTTGATCACTTGCACTAGATACATTGATTTCAGTGTAGATGTCGATTTCTAATCATATTTAATACCTTACACTAGATGCATTGATTTTAGTGTACATGTTGATTTCTACTCATATTTGATTGCTTGCATTAGATGCATTGGTATTAGTGTAGATATTAATTTCTACTCCTATTTAATTGCTTGCACATGATGCATTGGTTTCAGTGTAGATATTCATTCTTATTAATACCTTACACTAGATGTATTGATTTTAGTGTCGATGTTGATTTCTACTCCTATTTGATTTCTTGCACAAGATGCATTGGATTCAGTGTAGATATTGATTTCTAATCCTATTTGATCGGTTGGACTAGATGCATTGATTTCAGTGTAGATGTCAATTTCTAATCATATTTAATACCTTACACTAGATGCATTGATTTGAGCGTGGATGTCGATTTCTAATCATATTTAATACCTTACATCAGATGCATTGATTTCAATGTACATGTTAAGTTCTATTCATATTTGATTGCTTGCATTAGATGCATTGGTTTCAGTGTAGATATTAATTTCTAATCCTATTTGATTACTTGCACATGATGCATTGGTTTCAGTGTAGATATTTATTTATAATCCTATCTAATCACTTTCACTAGATGCATTGATTTTCACCATAGATGTTGATTCTAATCGTATTTAATATCTTACACTAGATGCATTGATTTGAACGTAGATGTTGATTTCTACGCATATTTGATTGCTTGCATTAAATGCATTGGTTTCAATGTAGATATTTATTTCTAATCCTATTTTATTTCTTTCACTAGATGCATTGATTTCAGTATAGATGTTTATTTCTAATCCTATTTGATTGTTTGCACTACATGTGTTGATTTTTGATTTGTTGCAACAAGATCTATGATGTACATTAATTTAAAAGTAATTAGATAAATAATGCACATTGATTTTAGTGTAAGCACATCCCGACCTCCTCCATCTATATCTCTATCTTTCATTGTCTCTCCTTCTCTATCTCTCTACCTCAGCCCCTAAACATACACTCTCCATATATATATATATATATATCTCCCTCCCTCCCTTTCCACTCAATCTCTCTCTATTCCCATTCTCTCCCTCTCTCTAACATTTCTCTCTCCATATATATATATATATCTTCCTCCCTCCCTGTCTTTTCTCTCTCTTCTTCCCTCTCCCCCCATCTATATGTCTATCTCCACTTGTCCCTCCTTCTCACTCCTGAAACACACACCCTCTCTCTCAATGTAATTACATAAAAATTATTCAACATTAGATAAAATACTTGAATTTTCTTCCTATATAAAAGGTTTGCTTACACCAAATGTTTTCTTCTTGAAACTATAAACTATTTATAATTGACTACATTATTATTATTATTGCCATTTTCCATCATTAAGCATTGTTTATTACTTTGCATTCCAACACAGTAATAGAAAATAACTACCATTGAAAATTATTTTGGGTTTAAGACTCCATAATTTAGAATGATTGACCTTGGAGAAAACCTCTATTAATATCGGAGAGAAACAAAGACAAAGTATGTTGTTTACTACACTAGATCGACTTAAATATTTGAATGGTCTATTCTTCCAACTACTCTTTTCATATGATCGATACGAGAAAATGGAAAAACTAATAGGTGTGATTATATAAATAGTAGAATAAAATAGTTCAGATTGATTACAATGAAGATTGTTTGTAATAGACTATATTTCTAGTATTCACATTTTCTATCTATCAAAATTGTTACATTGACACTTTGCACTCAAATTTTGTATTTCATCATTCAAGTTACTAACAATCTCTCTCATCTCAACAAACTAAGGTAACTACGGAAAATTTAAATTAAATTGACCAAATTATCTTAGACATATTTAGGATATTTAAAATGATCAAAATAATTAGATGTTTAGCAAAGTTTGTATAACCGCACACTTCTGAAACTAGCCTGGATCCACCTTAACACCAGATCTATGAAGTGTCGAGAGGGATCAAATCTCTCTAGGTGCAAACCTTTTCTCAAGTTTTGCAATCCAAAAATAGTTTTGCACCTCAAGAGATTTGATCCCTCTCGACGTTTGATAGATATGGTGTTAAGATGGATCTAGGCTGGTATTATTTCAAATATTTATTAATAATCACAAAATTTTTATATACATGTTAAATATATGTATATTTAAATAAATAAAAACATGTTCTTAACCATGGAAGTTCATCCCACTATATTTTGAAGCTTCTTAATATATAAAATGCCCCCATACCATGGCCTACCAATATCACCAACCCCATAAACCATAACCTATTTCATAAACACAGTAAGCAATTATCTTTCCATCCTAGGAAGGAGTAGCATTAAATTGTTACTCTTCCATGATGAAAGTGAAAGTGTCACCAAATGTTTCCAAAGGGTGTAAGTAGAATTTTGGATCATAGTTAAAGAGGGGGGTCTCATGAATTACATCATTGACATGACATAAGTATCCATAGTATTAGGTTCTCTCTTTCTACTTATTTAGTGTAGTTTCCAAAGAATGAACTCTAGAGGTGGGAAAGATCTCTATCCTTAGAACTATAGAACTTGGTCTTTTGGTTAAACATCCATATGTATTTCCACTGACAATATTTGTGTTTCAGTTATTTGCCTACTTGAATGGTTGGAATTTATCTAAACCCTATTTGTATATGCCATCATTTTTTGGGATTCAAGATTTCTTGCAATCGATATAACTCCCTTGGGTTTCGTTAAGATCCATTTACATTGTTCCCGCAATTCAAACTCTAGGAAACATTTGTATCATTCTCTTTTTTATCATTCTATGGACCATATTGGATGATAGTGACTTGAATCAAATTATTTTGGATGAATTATAAGAAGATCAAGTTGAAGCCAAAATATGAATCTTTTTAGCTAAAGGCTATTGAAAATATCAAATTACAATACTCTACCACAAGTATGGAAAATTTGAATAATGAAGATCGACACATTTAGTCTTGTATCCTAGAAAGGACTATGATCCTAATATCAACAACAACCCATGAACAAGTGATTAAAGTTTCTTTGGAAATTCAAAATTTTTTCCAAATAAAAATAATCATGAGTTCACTTTTAACTAATAAGGTTTTAAGATTAAATATCCTTCAAAAAATATAATAATTAGTTCACTCATGCTCCTTGTTTGTAATTTTCCTTTCAAAGTATGTCATGTAAAAATAATGGTTCTTATTGAATGAATTTAAAGATAAACACTTCTTTGAAAATTGTGATGAGATTTGTAAGAATGGACTTTAATACTTTCTCAAGCTCATTTATATTATTTTAAAATTATAATATTTGATCCAATTAAATCTGAATTTTATAATAAAATTAAAGTTATATTGAAATTTAGTGTTTGAAATTCAAATAAGCATAAACCAATCGTATTTATTGTCTTTAGCTAAAACATTATTTCAAAAATAGTTATAATTCCAAATTGAACCAAATAAATTTGAAGTGATAAAATTGAAAATATTCTAATTTAAATTTCTCTTAATGAATATATATCACATTTAAAACACAAATTCTAAGAGAAAGACAAAGAAATATTCATATGAAATTTACAAAAGCTCTTGTGTGTTGTGAATTCATTTGATAGTTGGCCCTTTCTCTTCAATGCCAAACACTTATAGCTTATCACTGCCCATGTATTTTCGGGTATAAAGGATAATGCTTACCCAATATCTTTTTTGATCTAGGTGGATATTTGTGGCCACCTGCCTACTCCACCCAGACCGCTAATCAGTTTCATTAGTTTCCTTGATTATAGTAGCCTTTACTATTTTTCATAGTTTTCAGGTTTTGAACTTCCCGAGTTGTTTTGACCCCATAAACGAAAAAAAATTCAGGTCCGCAGTAGGCCCATTTCCATAGGAAAACTCTTTCCACACATCCTATATTACTTGGAGAGATATTTCCAACAAGGTATCATATGCACCAAACAGATATCATATGACCAAATTATGACCCCAAGAAGTTGGTTGCTTAACTAAACCCAATCGGGCCCACAAACTCTTGGCATTCCATCTCCTAGGATTAGGGTTTTGGATTTTTATGACTTCCCTCTGTTGTTCAATAATAAAAAGTCCCTTGATCCTCATTGTAATGTAGTTTAGAGACATGTAGTCACCACATCTCTTCTTAGAGATAAGCTATCGTCGCCCAAGCTATTTCATTTCCATTCTTCATGTAAGCATATTTCAATTCTTTGATATTAAATAAATGAAGATTTATTTCAATGCCATCTATGTGTTTATGTTTATATATATATATATATTCTATTATGTTCATGCATAAGCCCAGATCAGTGGAACTAGAGTAGTATATTCTTTCTTTGTTTTTCTTTGCATGTCCCCAACAAGGTCAGGGTTCACTAGGTACTAGTTTCAATAGAAATTTCCTCGCGTCATGGAGTCTCTACACGCAATGGGGACCATTGATTGCTAATGGGGAAGGACTAATCCAGGTGTATATTGGTGGCCACCTACCTACTGAATATAGACCTCCAATTAGTTTCATAAGTTTCCTTAATTGTAGCAACATTTACTATTTTTAATAGTTTTTCGGGTCCTAAACCTCAGTTGCAGAATGATCACCATAACAAGGGGAGAACCAAAAATATTATGGACTATCTCACCTGACCACTATTTATGGTGCTAACCACTATGTGTGACTCTTATGGACACAAGACTTCAAGGTGGCCACAACTTTAGAAAAGTGAACCATAATTCAGAATCACATACTAGATCCACTTAGAATGCAAAAAAGGTTCCATATTTTCCCCTGTACGACACACTTTTATGCCATGTAGGACACTTTTGCTTTCCTTCAAGAGAATGTGCCAAAATGATTTGGGAAGCACACTACAGTTCAGTTGCTGGACATTTTGTAATACTACAGTTGGGTTACTGATCTACTTACGTACTTTCTGATATTGGTTGTAGTCAGTCATTAAAGGAGGTGGTCAGGAGTAATTTTCCAACACTCCCCCTTAATCAAAACTACAAAAATTCACCATGCCCAAATGATCTCTCAGATGGAAAAAATTATGTCTTACCAATAACTTTGTGAAGATGTTTGCAAATTGCTCATGTGACCTGCAATCTTGTAAAAAATTCTCCATTGTTAATAAACACTCTAATAAAATGATAATTTCTTAATCAAGGATAGGTGCATCTTAATCAAGGATCCAAGCGAAGTGAGAAAGGAAAGTGACTAAAAATGATAGAGGAAAGATAGTGGGTGATTATTTTAATCTTTTTATATTGTATTTTCTTTAACATGGTTGATCCAAAATATAGGTTTAATATTTTACAACCAAATATTTTTTTTTATTAATTTAAATACTTTCTTAAATATAATACAATGGGATGATATTTAAGAAAGAGAGTGAGATGGAAGGGGGAATAGAGTGTGGGATAGAGACATAGACCTGAGAGACACAGTGAGAGAGAGAAAAGAAGAGAGAGAGGAAGGGGAGAGAGGGAGGGAGAGAGATGGATTTGGAGGGGGAAAGAGAGGGAGTGACAAGGAAGAGTTGAGGACGGAATGAGGGAGAGATGAGATGGGGGAAGGGAGAGAAAAGGCGAGTATAAAGATAGGGAAATAAATGAAAGAGGTAGGGAGACATAGATATGGAGGGGAGAGAGAGAGAGAGCATGCATGTGCTTAGGGGGTTAAGATAGAGAGACAAATAAGGAGAGATGGAGGGAGCTATATATATAGATGGCAAGGGAAGAGAGGAAAGAAGAGAAAGATAAAGAAAGTTAGGGAGAGGTAGGTAGAGTGAGATAGGGGAGAGATGGAGGGAAAGGGAGAGGAGGAGAGGAGGAGGGAAATAGACACAGAATGGAAGGAGGAGAGAGAGGGAAGAAGAAAGATTCTCGCAGAGAAAAATACAAACATAGAAGTTAGATCTAGAAATTCATGAATATTTTATATTTTCACTAAAGTAGATGTTATTGATTTCAATTTAGTTGTTTATTTCTAATCATATTTGATCACAAGCACTATATGCATTGATTTTAGTGTAGATTTCGATTTATAATTCTATTTAATACCTTACATTTGATGCATTGATTTTAGTGTCGATGTTGATTTGTACTCCTATTTTATTGCTTGCACAGATGCATTGGTTTCAGTGTAGATATTGATTTCTAATCCTATTTGATCACTTGCACTAGATACATTGATTTTAGTGTAGATGACGATTTCTAATCATATTTAATGCCCTACACTAGATGCATTGATTTCATTGTAGATGTCGATTTATAATCATATTTAATACCTTACACTAGATGCATTGATTTCAGTGTACATGTTGATTTCTACTCATATTTGATTGCTTGCATTAGATGCACTGGTTTCAGTGTAGATATTAATTTATACTCCTATTTTATTTCTTGCGCATGATGCATTGGTTTCAGTGTAAATATTAATTTATAATCCTATTTAATTGCTTGCACTAGATGCATTGATTTTAGCGTAGATGTTGATTTCTAATCATATTTAATACCTTATACTAGATGCATTGATTTCAACGTAGATGTTGATTTAGATGATTTATAATCATATTTGATTGCTTGCATTAGATGCATTGGTTTTAGTGTAGATATTGATTTCTAATCTTGTTTTATTTCTTTCAATACATGCATTGATTTCAATATAGATGTTGATTTCTAATCCTATTTGATTTCTTGCACTACATGCGTTGATTTTAATGTAGAGGTTGATTTCCGGTTTGTTGCAACAAGATGTATGATGTACATTAATTTAAAAGTAATTAGATTAATAATGTGCATTGATTTCAGTGTAAGCATATCTCAACCTCCTCCATCTATATCTCTATCTCCCTTTGTCTCTCCTTCTCTATCTCTCTATCTCAACCCCTAAACATACTCTCTCTCTCTCTCTATAGCTATCTATCTATCTCTTCCTTCCTCCCTTTCCCCTCAATATCTCTCTATTCCCCTTCTCTCTCTCCATATAATTATCTCTTCCTCCCTCCTTGTCTTTTCGTCTCTTCTTCCTGCCCCCCATCTATATTATATATATATATATATTATATATATTATATATATATATATTATATCTATATATATATATATATATATATATCTTCCCTTGTCCCTCCTTCTCACCCCCAAAACAAACAGACTCTCTCTCAATGTAAGCACATAAAAATTATTCAACATTACATACAATACTTGACTTTTAATCCTATACAAAAGTTTTTCTTACCCCAAATATTTTCTTCTTGAAATTATAAACTATTTATAATTGACTACATTCTTGTTATTTCCATTTTCCATCATTCAACATTGTTAATTACTTTGCATTCCAATGCAGTAATAGAAAATAACTACCATTGAAAATTATTTGAGGTTTAACACTCCATAAGTTAGAATGATTGACTTTGGAGAAAACTACTATTAATATCGTAGACCAACAGAGAAAAAGTATGTTCTTTGCTACACTAGATCGAGTTAAATATTTGAATGGTCTATGCTTCCAACTACTCTTTTCATATAACTGATACGAGAAAATGGAATAATAGGTGTGATAATATAAAGAGTAGAAGAAAATAGTTTTAGATTGATTGCAATGAAGATTGTTTGTAATAGACTATATTCTTAGAATTCACATTTTCTATCTATCAAAATTTTTACATTGACACTTTACACTCAAAATTTGTATTTCATCATTTTTCATCATTCAAGTTACTAATAGTCTCTCTCATCTCAACAAACTAAGGTAACTAAGCAAATTTTAAATTAAATTGACCAAATTATTCTTAGACATATTTAGCATATTTAAAATGATCAAAACAAGTAGATGTTTAGCAAATTTTTTATGAGCATACACGACTGGAACCAACCTAGATCCACCTTAACACCGGATCTATCAAGTGTCGAGAGAGATCAAATCCCTCAAGGTGAAAACCTTTTGTCAAGTTCTACACTCAAAAAATAGCAAAAGATAGGTTTGTACCTCAAGAGATTTGATCCCTCTCGGCGCTTAATAGATTCAGTGTTAAGATGGATTTAGGTTGGTATTATTTCAAATATTTATTAATAATCACAAAAAAAATATTTATACATTAAATATATGTATCCTTAAATAAATAAATAAATAAAAACATGTTCTTAACCATGGAAGTTCATCCCACTATATCTTGAAGCTTCTTATTGAATAAAAGGCCTCCACACTATGGCTTATCAATATCACCAACCCCATAAACCATAACCTATTTCATAAACACAGTAAGGCATTATCTTTCCATCCTAGGAAAGAGTAGCATTAAATTGTTACTCTTCCATGATGAAAGTGAAACTGTCACCAAATGTTTCCAAAGGGTGTAAATAGAATTTTGGATCTTAGTTAAAGAGGGGGGTCTCATGAATTGCATCATTTGGCATGACATAAGTATCCATAGTATTAGGTTCTCTCTTTTTAATTAATTAGTGTAGTTTCCAAAGAATGCACTCTAGAGGTGGTAGAGATCTCTATCCTTAGAAATTATAGAACTTGGTCTTTTGGTTAAACATCCATATGTATTTCCACTAACAACATTTGTGTTTGAAGTATTTGCCTACTTGAATGGTTGGAATTTATCTAGACCCTATTTGTATATGCCATATTTATTTGCGATTCAAGATTTCTTGCAATTGATATAACTCTCTTGGGTTTCATTAAGATCCATTTACATTCTTCCCCCAATTAGAACTCTAGGAAACATTTGTATCATTATCTTTTTTTATCATTCTATGGACCGTACTGGATGATAGTGACTTGCATCAAATTATTTTGGATAAATTATAAGAAGGTCAAGTTGAAGCCAAAATATGAATATTTTGAGCTCAAGGTTGTTGAAAATATCAAATTACCATACTCTACCACAAGTATGGAAAATTTGAATAATGAAGATCAACACATTTTGTCTTTGTATCCTAGAAAGGGATATGATCCTAATATCAACAACAACCCATGAACAAGTGATTAAATTTTCTTTGGAAATTCAAATTATTGTCCAAATAAAAATCATCATGAGTTCACTTTTAACTAATAAAGTTTTAAGATGAAATGTCCTTCAAGAAATATAATAATTAGTTCACTCATGCTCCTTGTTTGTAATTTTCCTTTCAAAATACGTCATGTAAAAATAATGGTTCTTATTAAATGAATTTAAAGATAAACACTTCTTTGAAAATTTTGATGAGATTTGTAAGGATGGACTTTAATACTTTCTCAAGCTCGTTTATATTATTTTAAAATTTTAATATTTGATCCAATTAAATCTGAATTTTATAATAAAGCTAAATTTATATTGAAATTTAGTGTTTGAAATTCAAATAAAAATAAACCAATCATATATATTGTATTTAGGTAAAACATTATTTCAAAAATAATTATAATTCCAAATTGAACCAAATAAATTTGAAATGATGAAATTGAAAGTATTCTAATTTAAATTTCTCTTAATGAATATATATCACATTTAAAACACAAATTCTAAGAGAAATCCAAAGAAATATTCATATAAAAATTACAAAAGCTCTTGTGTGTTGTGAATTCATTTGATAGTCGGCCTTTTCTCTTCAATGCCCCAAACTTATAGCTTATCACTACCCATGTGTTGTCAGGTATAAAGGATAATGCTTACCCAATATCTCTTTTGATCTAGGTGGATATTGGTGGCCACCTCTCCAATCCACCCAGACCTCTAATCAATTTCATCAATTTCCTTGATTATAGTATCATTTACTATTTTTAGTAGTTTTTCAGGTTTTGAAATTCCTAAGTTGCTTTGACCTCGAAAACAAAAAAAATTCAGGTCCGTAGTAGGCCCATTTCCATAGGGAAGCGATTTACACAAATCCTATAGTACTTGGAGAGAAATTTCCAACGAGGTATCGTATGCACCAAACAGAGATCATATGACCAAATTACAACCCCAGGAAGCTAGTTGCTTAACTAAACCCAGTGGGGCCCACAAACTCTTGGCATTCCATCTCATGGGATTAGGCTTTTGGTTTTTTATTATTTCCCTTTGTTGCTCAATAAAAAGGCCCTTGATCCTCATTGTAACATAAATTAGAGACATGTAGTTGCCACATCTCTTCTTAGATATAAGCTACCATCGCCCAAGCTATTTTATTTCCATTCTTCGTGTAAGCATATTTCAACTCTTTGATATTAATGAAATGAAGATCTAGTTCTACGCCATCTATGTGTTTATGTTTATATCTATATTGTGTTGTGTTCCTGCATAAGCCCAGATCAGTAGAATTAGAGTAGTCTATTATTTCTTTGCTTTTCTTTGCATGTCCCCAACAAGGTCAAAGTAGAAGGAGTTAGGGATCAAACTGGTTGAACTTTTGCAAGAACACCCTCATGAACCCTAATAACCTCCCACAGCAGAAGAAGAAAAAGACAAGGGAGCATGGGATCCCTTCAAAATATTGCCCGAGGAAGCCCTCGAGCGATAGAGGAACACGATGATGGATAACTTTCCCGAGATCCTTTCGCGGTCATCCATAGACAACACATCTTCATCTAGCAATGACTCTGGTGGCTTCGCTCCCTTGAAGGTACAAGTCAATTTTGACATTGCCATATTTGAAGGCCAAATAGATGCAGTCGCCATAGTTAGATGGTTAAATCTACTGGAAGGATATTTTTTGGTTCATGACTTTTCTAATTCGTAAAAGATTACTTTTGCACTCCTCAATGCCACCCCCCATGTCAAG
The DNA here is from genome assembly GCA_000404065.3 of Pinus taeda. Classification (NCBI taxonomy): domain Eukaryota; kingdom Viridiplantae; phylum Streptophyta; class Pinopsida; order Pinales; family Pinaceae; genus Pinus; species Pinus taeda. The sequence continues at coordinate 11,084 of APFE030628083.1, read as the reverse complement.
GACATGGTGGGAAACCTAGTGTTAACAGAGGGACTAGAGGGAACCCTCACTATTTTCAGCCGCACCTACCTTGAATTCTTTCGGAGACACTATCAAGGAACAATATTACTCTCCTGGGAGCCATGAAGATAAATACATAAAGTGGACCACGTTGCAGAAGGGATGGGACCAAAATGTGTCAAAATTCACAAATATTTTTCATACCCTTCGTACGAAGTTGGGTATTAAGGATTTTAAGTGGAATTTGGTTCTCAAGTGCCGTAGTTGTCTACACAAGTACATCTAGGATGAGACAGACTTCCTAGACATCTCCACGCTTTGAGTCACCTACCGATACAAAATCAAGATTAAGAAGAAATTCAAACAAAAGACTTTGGATCTGTGAATCCAAATTAAGGGAAAGGCACCCCCAAAACACAGAACAAATTACAAAGCCAATGTAGGGTGACCCAGGACAACCTATCGAAGCCACAAGTAAAGAACAACACCACAAAAAATAAGGACACAGGGAAATGGTGTGAGTTACATAAGAACCCCACTGACAATTTAATTGAGTGTCGATCCAAGTTGTCACTAGGGGTTGAGTTGAACGATCTTGAATCAAAGGGATGCTTCAACTCTGAGTCCAAACCAAACAAGGGGATTGATAAAGGGAAGTAGATTATTGATGTAGATCCCAGTGCCATTATTTCCACCACCAAGATTTAGAAGATTGAGCCCGAAGATCTAGAAGAGGAGAGTGGCTCCTCCACTCATAGATATGGGTGAAGGTTTCTCTGTTGTAATTCATTGTCAATAGCAATAGCCGAAAGAATCTCATTTTAGTAGTGATCGTGAAGCAGTTAGGCCAAATTACCACACCACACGCTCAAGCATACACTATTGGATGGCTTCACCAAGGATGAGATCTCTATGTCAGTCAGTAGTGTTGCCTTTCCTACAACATCAAACCCTTCACAAATGAGGTACTCTATGATGTTTCTCCTCTTGAATTTTGTGATGTATTATTAGTCCAACCATACTTGTTGAAGCATCATGTTGTGTATGAGTCTAGGACTCACACTATTATTAATTATTTTGGCAATAAGTTATATAGGATACTAGAGGTAGCACCGCCTACTTCCATCTCTTTGATCTCTATAAAGCAATGTAGTAAGATCATTTCCCAGACTAGGAAATTTATCTTCATTAAGGTTTTCCCTTTGGGAAAGAAGAAGGTTGTGGTCACATCCATAACCTCTAGACAAGGCTCCTCCACATGGTAACAATAGATGGACAAGGTCATGGAGGAGCAGAGGGACATCTTCACCTCACCCATAAGGGTACCCCTGCACTGTTAGGTCAAGCACTCCATCGAACTAACTCCAAGCACGCTTCTACCCAACATACTGATCTACTGACACATTTTTCTAGAGAACGATGAAATTAAGAGGTAGATTTAAGATTTTCTATAGAAATGGCACATCATGCCAAGTTCATCACCCCGTACGAGCCTGATTGTGTTGGCACAGAATAAAAATGGCACATGGAGACTCTATATTGAATATATCGCATTGAATAAGATCACTGTCTAAAATAGGTATCCAATCCCACAAATTGGTAACCTTCTAGACCAACTCAAGGGGGCCGAATATTTCAAAAAGTTTGATTTGAATTCTAGTTATCACCATGTGCCAAACGAACCCTCCAATGTGTGGAAGACTGCCTTCAAAACTGAGGAGGTTTTCTTCAAATGGTTGGCCATACCTTTCGATTTGACTAATTCCCTTGTGACCTTCAAGACACTGATGGAAGAAATCTTACAACCCTCCACCAACTCATTCATGGTAGGGTATTTGGAGGAAATATTGATCTTCATCAAGAGTTGGGAAGAGAACCTACACCATATTCCATAGGTCCTTCAAATACTACGACAACACAAGTTGTGTGTAAATTTGGATAAGTGCACTTTTAGTATAACCTAGGTTCATTATTTGGGGTACATCATTGATGAGAGTGGTCTCCATGTGGACCCAACCAAGATACAAGTTATTTGAGATTGGTCAGCCACAACCACTCGAACAGAACTACGCATCTTTCTAGGTCTTGCTAACTTCTACTGCAAGTTCATGTTGGGTTTCTCTCATATCACTCAGCCTTTGAGTCAAGTCACTAGGGGCAGAGCGAAATATAATTTATTTTCATATGAATGCCTAAAAGAATAATTGGTTGAGTTGAAGCATCGAATCTGCTCTGTACTAGTGCTCACATTACCAAACTTGTAGAAACCATTTCAGATTGAGACAAATGCCTCTAACTATGCCATCAGGGCAATTATTATTCAACAAGGGAATCTGATGGAATATCAGAGTGAGACACTTTCAAAAATAGTCCAAAGGTATCCAACTATATAGAGTTTTCAAACAAGGTCAACTCCTTCACCACAGCAAGTGGTTCACTAGGTACCAAGTTCAATAGAAAATTCCTCATGTCATGGAGTCTCTACATGAAATGGGGACCATTTATTCCTAATGGGGGAGGACTGATACACGTGTATATTGGTGGCCACCCACCTACTAAATATAGACCTCCAATCAGTTTCATAAGTTTCCTTAATTGTAGCAACATTTACTACTTTTAGTAGTTTTTCGGGTCCTGAACCTTAGTTGCAGAATGATCGCCATGAGAAAGGGTCCACATATCTGCAACAGTTCCATTTAAACATCAAGTATAAGAAGGGGAGAACCAATAATGTTTTTGATTGTCTCATCTGACCACTATTTATGGTGCTAACCACTATGCTCGACTCTTATGGACATGAGACTTTATGGTGGCCACAATTTTACAAGAGCGATCCATAATTTAGAAACGCATACCAAATCCTCTTGGTATGCAAACACGTTCCATATTTTTAGCTCTATGGAACACTATTATGCCATGTAGGACACCTCTGTGTTCCTTCAAGAGAACATGTCATGATGATTTGGGAAGTGCACTATAGTTCAGTTGTTGGACATTTTGTAATGCTATAGTTGGCTTGCTGATCTACTTGTTATCACTTTGATAATTATTTTGAAGTAAAAAGAAAGAAAAACCAAAGGTAACCACAAACCACTTTTGGAGATCAAGACCTAGCCTTCCTAATGCTCAGAGACGGATTTCTCTTTAAAATTTAACTTTGTTTTAGTTAAGATGTTTTTAAGATAGTTATGATTGTTGAAGGAGTTTTTTATTTGTATTTGAGATTGGGTGGTGGGATCTGCTTAGATAGATGGATAAAATGATGTCTTTAGACCATTGGGCTATGGAGTCAAATAATAAGGAAGCAAAACTAGATTAACTCACTAAAGGGAATGTTCCAAGCGAAAGATAGCAGAGTGTTTTTCAGATCTCTGAGACAGAGGGGTGAAAGGGTTTCACTCGGGTTGAGAGAGCAGTTAAGGGTTCTAAGGCCCAGATAACGAATGAGGAATGAAGGGGTAATCAAGATCAAAGGGAAATTAAGAATCCTTTAACCTGGATATTCATGAAATCTATCTAAACCAAAGAGAAATTAAGAATTCTTTAATTTAAATATCAGCAAAAAACATTTAAATGTATAACGATTAAGGCAAAGTGTAATTAAAAAGGTTCTGAAATATTATTTCAGTTATAACATTTAGATTTGGAAAAACATTAAATATTATGAATAACTTGAGAAAAATAATGATAAAACATGCAAATACTTGTCTAAAATATCTAATCTTTATTTATCAATCCAGCTTGTTGGCTCAACAAATGATACAATAACTTTATGGGTCTTCTGATCAAAATGTCTATAGAAATTTCTAATAGAATCCACCCTACATACTTCAAATTTTGAAGTATTTATACAAATGGAGTTACAAAATATCTAAAATTGTATTCTGAAATAATATAGGAAAAAAGAAATATCTTCATGCAAGAAGATAGAGATAGCTATTGAATTGTTTCATGATGTCCCTTTTATTTTGCTTTTGTTGGCTTTGATATTTTGCCCTTTAATCTACTTTGTTGTTTGATATTTCACACTGGATGCTTCATTTACTTTCGCCTTTCATCTGATACACTTTGACTTTGCTGATCTATCCACATCTTTTTACCATGTTGTTTTACTTTTACTGTACATTAACATTTTTACTGCATATTTCTATAGTAAATCAGTTAATTTCTCCCATGTTTTAGCATCAGGTAATTGAGTTTTTATCATCTTTCTATATGTTTCATATTCCTTTGTGTATTTAGCAAAAGTAGGCTTATTGATAAACAAGTGTTTTACCTCATGTTGGAGGTAAAACAAATTTTCAAATGTTTGGTAGAGTACTTTTCCCATTGGCAATGCCTTTATTGATGATGTATTTACCTAATCCTTTGCTACCTCTTTGATTTTCTTGTTTTAATCCTCTTATGTCATCAACTTATCATTTATCACTGAGGGATTGGGTAACCCCTTTTCTCTAAAAATTTGGAACTTAGCAATAAATTTTTCCATTGCTAGCTGCATATTCTGACACTTATCCTCCAAGTTTTGCATCAAGTTCCTCTTGGAGAGGACCTTTCTGACCTCTAAAATTGTCTTTGTTCTGTCCTCTATTTCCAATTCCTGCAGCTCATACTTATTCTTGGTGTTAAGGAATTGGATAATTCTAGTAACCTCTTCTCGCATTTCACCTAATTCTGCTTTTACTTTCTGGATGGCCTCTGTAGCTAGCTTTATCAAATCTATTTTCTCAAAAATCACCTGAATAGATAGCCAAATATCACTGACAAAGTCAATGATACTAGACCATAGTTTTTCCTTAGCCTACCCAAGGGGTTCTTTCAGTGTTAATTCCTTTTCCAGGAATTTCAATATTTCACTCATCCCGATAGCATTTTGCACTTCTTCTTTGTGCCTGATTTTGGCAAGCTTGTAATTAGTTTCCAAGCTTATCACTTTCTCTTTGAGCTTATTCATCTCTAACATTTGCATGGACATTTTTTCCATAGCTTTAACCATTTTTTTTACTTCTTCACCTGTTGTACTTGTTGTTGATGTAGATGTTGTAGAAACTGGTAGTGTTTTGGCCATTAGAGCTGCGGGAGCCAATGAGGTTGCCAATGTGGAAGGAACAACCCTGGTAACTACTGGAATGAAAATTACCGAGGTAGTGCCAAGATCAGTTTGTTTTAATTGGATTAAGCTATCCAATTCCTTTTTTGTCTTCCTCAATTGATCATTGAGTTTAAGCACTAAATCCATCAATTGTTCATGCTTAGTTTGGCTTTCCAAGACTTCCTATGTCTGGGGATTTTGTAGTTGAGGTATCTTTAACTGTTTCTTGAGGGCTGCAATGTCATCATTCTTCTTTTTTATTAATTGTTCAGTAGCCTTGATATCTTTGGGATCATGTCCCAATTCAGTTACCAAGTCTTCCAAAGACTTGATTCTGGTGTCTTTGGCCTATGAGGAGGCCTTTTCCAACTAACACTAGGCCGAAATGTTATTCAGTGATTTTTTCAACTAATGTGCAACCATGGCCTTTCTTATAAGGGTGGAGTAGATCATTTCTCCAATCAATTGGTACTTTCAGGGTTTGAAGGTGTCACAATGGCTTGTAGAGGTTTACAAACAAATTCATTGAAAAAGGCCAAATAGGGCTCGTCGGCCTTTTTATTGAACAACAGTCATTTTTTTGTGGGCGAATTACAAATGAATAGTGGGCAATTTTTCAGGTTGAGTGGGGAGGCAGTTTTTCCAAGCCATCACACCAATTTTATGGAGGAGGCAGTGTTGGCTACATGGGGCTTGACCCAGGTTCAAAAGTGATTTAGCCAAGAAAATCCCAGTACTACTGGCCCTTTCGGCAAGAGTCCATGGAGCATGGACTGAGGTCTCACCCAAAGTAGTATGGGAGGGTGCTGGAACTAGGTTTTTGCACCCTAGGGATGTGTGATATGGGGTGATAGGTACGCGATTCAACCTTCGCTCTTACTAGGTTACGTGCACCAGCGAGCTCCTTATGTCCTGTGGTACTGCCTTTGCACAACTCTAGCTGCAGTGCGACCAATGTTAATTACCCAAGTTTCCCTTAATTAGGTTTTGTTCGCTAATTATTTAGGAGGTTTTCATACATAAACATTCATACAAGTACACACATATAAATAAATAGATACCATTAACGCATATCAAAATATAGTTCTATGAAATAGATGCACAATAGGCTAAATCAACTTAGCTTTATTAATAATCCTTTTCAAGTTCAGTTCAATACAGACCCAATTCCGCCCTACGCACTGAGCTGCAGGGGTCAGTGCACTCAGCTGCGAACTCTACTAGGCCTCTACGCACTTAACTGTAAAGCCTCTTCCTACTACTACAACCCAAGACACTTTAGATCCACTTCTATCCTCTAACCATGCCTTTGCATCTTTCTCTTACTTTCTTACTTGCCAAAAATTTGTCTTTACACTTAGATCCTCGCTCTATTTATACAATCCCATGGTCTGTGGAACATGAGTAGTGTTATATGGGAATAGTGTCCACCCGGATGCTACTATTCCCACTAAGATGGGTGGCTATCTTAGAAACAAACAATCAAAGTCTACTATTGATTCCTTTTATCAAAATAGATGAGAGGAGAACCAAGAGGGCCAACCTGAGTCTTGCGCTCGATTTCCTCTCCTTCTTGATAGATTTTTGCCACTTGCTCTTTGTCTGTTCAGCTTCAAAAGGACCTGTAGAATCACGGCAACATACTACTATGCAAGAAACAAGGATCTAAGTTCATAAATAATGCAGGATCATATGTGCATTAACCATATACAAGCATATATAAACAAATACACAAGAATATGGAAGGAAACAAGAATAGATTTATTCAAATAAAAAGTAGCAAGAGGATTACAACCATGAGCAGCTATGACCCAGCATCATCCTCCAACTAGAAAGCCCTTCTTCACCTCAAGCAAAGCAAAATCACCCAACGTTGTGAATGTACACCAGAATACCAACAACACTTCTCTATAAGTTACAAAATTCCAGGATCTGGATCTCTGTGATGAGGGATCCATATATAGATGATTACAAAGAGGTGAGTCATCTTTTGGTATCTTGATTAGTGTCTTCTCTCTGATAGTTCCGGCTTCCACTTGGAGAATGAAGATCTCTTACTCATCCCTGGTCGAAGATGGAGTGGCAAGTGTCAGAGGGGAAGCTTCTAGAAGATTCCATGATCTTCCACCTTGCATTTTTGTCCCCGCCATTTGTCCATTCCTGACCATCGCACCCTACAGAGGAGCCAAACAGTATGCATCACACCCTGTACATTGGGAAGGTGATATGCATCGCACCCTCTGC
>APFE030628081.1:0-21899 GCA_000404065.3 Pinus taeda | reverse complement strand
CATTGAGCACTACAGTTGTCATCTCTCTGTCTAACATAACGTCTCCCAGTCCTTGCAGCTGGTCTCTCATCTTAGGGACATTCACGAAGTAGGGATGAAGTAGGGAGTTATTCCTTCTTCCTTGGAAATCTTCATTTTGTATAGTTCATTACAAAATGATATCACTTCTCTAGCTATGCTAACTGAGAATAGCTCCACCAACTTATAATAGATTTCTTTAGATGTTTCAAGTTTGGAAACATAAGGAATGAGAGGGTCCTTGAAGGATTCTATCAAAATCCTTTGAGCCCTTGTTTCATCCTTATTAAACTTTGCTAGAGCTTGAGTTTGTTCCTTAGTAGGAACAATGACACTCCCTTTGATGTAGTCCAGAAGTTCATTTTCTTTGAGAAGTAGATCAGTCCTCTTTTTCCATGCAAGGAAATTAGCAGTCCCAACCAGTTTGTTGCTTTCCTTGCAAAAAGACATTTTGATATTTTCAGAAGAGGACATAAAAATACTTACTTGAGAGTTTTAGTGATGAGGAGATCTTTTTGCTTCCTTGATGAATGAAGTCTCAGCTTCTAGGATCTTGGAGTTCTTCAAGATGCTTCCTTCAAGGTGCCTTGTGACAGATTTGTTTGTTGATGAAAACTTCTCAACGTGTAGATCTGGAGATCTTCAATGATGGGCTTGGATCTGAATACCTTCCTTTGAAGATGATGAGTCTTTGATGTAAATCCTTCTTGCATTAAACTTCTTGTAGAAGCATTTAGATGGAAGGCTTTCTTCTTTCTTTGTTCCCAGGTTGGTAGTCCTTCTTGATGGATCTATAAGAGGAGATGGTAATCCTCCTTGTCTTTGATGGATCTGGAACCCTTGCTTGTAGATCTAGCGCTTCAACCATTTTGTGCCCTTGCTTCTTGACCCGAATGCTTCAATCTTCTAGGTGTTCTTGAGATGCCCTTCCTTGATGTGTCACCTTAGCTCCGATAACATGTTGAAGAATCTAGGGCATATGGGTTAAAGTGAGATTCTTCTGATGATGATAACAATTTGTGAAGTACTTTTTACTTTTCTTATTAGCACAATATTCTTATTAGTGTGTGTTATTCTTACTTTAACAAACAGTTACCAAAACAAAAGAGACAAGAACACAAGATGTTGGCTCTCTGCCAGGGAAAAACCTCTCTCTCCTAAACAGGAAAACCCTTCTGCAAATTTCTCTTATTGAAGCTTCAATTGACAAATGCCAAACCCTATACCCTTGACTAGTAGATCCTCCAAGAACAAGACACAATCTCTCTTTCTTTTGTCCTTCAATCAATGCCTTCTTTTGTTTTGCACCTTGATCTCTTCCTTCGCACTTCTTCTGACAATTGAGGGCTCTTTTCCTGGCAATTGCAGAAACACTAAGTCTCCTTAAAGACCTCTCATTTGGAGTCTTCCTTTCCTTCTCTACTTCGCTTGGAAATCTTCCTTTTCCTTGACAATTAAGCTAGAGAATGAGACCTTCCTTGATGTGATATTTCCAAGTTGAGAAGTTGATCCTCTTACCTTACTGCAGATCTGAATTCCTTCGCACGTGTGGCTGATCTAGGGCTTGAAATGATCCCTTTTACTTGCCTCCTTCCTTCGCTTTAGATTTCCTCTTCTTCACTAGAGATGGAGCCTTTATTAGATGTCTTTTCCTAGCCCAATCAAACTTGATTAGGTTGTTGTACTTGTTGATCTAATGTGATTGTAGAACTGTCCTCCTTTCTTCGCACATGTGATAGAACTAGGCCCCAAAACAACCCTCCCAAACTAGGTTTCTCTTCCTTCTTCTTCGTTGACCTAGAATCACCTTTACGCCCCTTTTTCACACCTCTTTTTTGACCTTTCTTCTTCACTAATTTCAGAGATGATTGATGCTCCTAAGGTAGAGGTTGAATAGCCCTATATATAGGCATTTGTCCCTCTTATTGGACCGACTTGAGCCAATGAGGTCGACTTGACTTTAAGTGCACCAAAATTCATTCTTTGAGCCGACTTGAAGAGGAGACTTGTCTTTTCTTTGGAGGATCACTTTTGACTCATATCTTTGAAATAATTACATAGGTTACATAGTGTAACATGCCCTCAAGTGGTCTTCAATAATTACATTGACTCTTTGACTTTCCTAGAAGCACTCAAACATGTGCTTGACCTCACAAATGGGCAAGAAACCCATTCTTGATAATTACAAAAATAATAATTCTTTTATTTTACAAGTACAAAGATCAAATTTACATTTATGAAGACCGAACCTAGTTACACTTTCTTCAACAATTATGACCTCCCAAAATCGACCCCCAACAAGCCCTACACCCTCCAAAACTGTTGAAGCACACTGTTTGCCAATACTCCAACTAAACCCCCTCCAATACTCCATAAAAGTAGCAATCACCTATACTAATGTTTCATTTGTCATTCCCGACAAGGATCAGCATCAAGAGTTGAGTCTCCACCTCCCACGTGTGCCCAATATTCTCCTTCTGCACTGGCCCAGGAAGTGCGAAAACCCCACTGAATAACAGCTCTCTCCACCAGCCCAAAAACTCACCCAAATGGCAGCAAAACACCAGAGCCTCATTTCCGGAATTTCTCCCGGCCAAATCTCCTCTGAAGAACGAGAAAATCGCAACTTGACTTCTTCCACTGCATCCTCCAGAAATACGCACCACCTGGAGACACTTAGCACAATTGCTGGAAACTACATGAAAATCTCCTCTGAAAGAATATGGATGAACCTCTATAGGGTGGCACTCAAAGTCCCCCGAAGAAAGGGTGAGTTCTTCACTTGAATAACTCTTGCTAAACAGCAAGTGACCTAGCTAAGCAGCTCGAGTAACCAAGAAGAAATTCGATATGCCAAATATGCCCAAATGAGGTGTGTTGCCTTCCTTTTATAGAATTTGTGGAGCACTTTTCCCTCCTTCGCGGGTCCCTCACTTAACCATCGACTTCCCATCTCATGCAATTCGAGCTAGGGAATTTGTATTATCCTGGTGTCGGTGGCCCCCACGTGTTACTTAACAACACCCAAAATAACTTACTACTAATGTCTAAGCCTCCTAATAAAATCGATGGTCCCCATCTCTTCCAATATTGGCCCCAAAATGTAGAGATTCAACATGTTCCAAAATAATTTAGGAAGTGACATTACATTTTCATATTTCAGTTCACAAATCAGCCTCAAGTTGGAACATTGGAACATATCTTCCATTGTAAGGGTCGTGGGCTCTCATTCTTGGTTATTTTTGGCTAAGCATTATTATTTTGTTGAGTAGTCATGGGTCCTCCCAATACTTCCTCACAAAGATGGATTTAATATTTGACCAATTCATGACCACATTAAGGAGTTGTGCACTTAGGGCACCTTCTAGCACTTTCTACAATAAGTAAACTACTATTTTTTTGTAAGAGGTTGAGCTAGAAACTCCATTTAAGAGTAGCTCCCTAACTTCTTTTTTATGGTTAGATTTGTTGATTTTTCCACGGCACTCAAGAATCAGGTTTGGGTCTAAGATGACGATCACAAACACACTCAAATGCCACAACACAAGCACTTTACATAGCGGAAAATATATAGTAGTGAATCAATCTCATGCACATGACAATTTTAAACTCAAAATTTGTAATATTACAAATCATAATACAACAAATGTAGGGCTCTCGTACCAAGGATCATGACCCCTACATACAACCCTGATACAAGACACAACTAGGGTTTGGTGTTAACGACTATGACCACCAATATTTCCCTAAACAAAGTATACTTGACCTACTTTTTGATGTGGTGCCTCCACAACCCTTTCAGTGCACATATCTTGAACACATCTGGCAGGTTTTTTTCCACCTCTTCTGTTGATCACTGCAACTTCTGCAACCTCAAAATGCTTGCATCTCCAGTTGTCCAATCTGCCACTATCAACCCTCTTAGATGCTCAAAGATGACTTAACATAGGCTCACTGATCTGCCCAATAGCAACCCTCTTGCTCCTCCAAGATGTCTACTCTTAAGGAATAACAATGCTACCCTCTAGCTTTGATATGGATGTGCCATCCTCACTGCTCTAAGGGTCTTCATACGCAACCTTCTTATCAGTGAATTTTTCCACCTACAAACCACTGAACTAGGGCTCGAGAGATTTTCCCATTGACCATCTCCTTGTTGCTCCAAAGGCGATAGAACATAGGGTCTTCTAGGGTTGCCCTTACATAGTGATAAGGATCCTCATTTCGTCGCACAACTAGGGCATTGTCAACAACCCACTGATGTGCTCTTTGGCAGCTCCAAAAGGCAATCTTTAGGGCACACAAATATGCTCTCATACAATCCAATCACTGACTGATCTAGGGATGCTTAGATAACCCACATAACAACTAGATTACACCTCAGATTTGTTGTACTTACGGCTACCATAAATTGTTGTTTAATATCTATGAACATCCCTTCATATCAACTCTTCCTTTCACACCATACCATTCCACACTTATGTTATTTATGCTGACACTTTAGTTTAGCTCCTTGAGGTTATGCTTCGTCATAACAACCCATAAATACTAGCTGCATTACCTTTGACATTGCGACCTTTACACCGTCATCAAACTAGGCTTGTTAGGCACCCTTTGGGTAACATAACATCCTCTCCTCCATGCACAAAATAAAGCAAATGGCACAAATTTCCTAAGCAAACTTCACATGATTGTATATGGATAGAACCCTAACTAGGGCACTACACCAACCCTTTAACAGTGGTAAGACAACCCTCTTACACTGTAATTAGGGCATCAAAATATTGTTGTTCCAAACCCTTGAAACAACCCATCCACTTAGCAACACATCTCCATGGCTCCAACCCTCTTCTAGCAACTCACACAGTGTTAAATGTTAATTTTTAGAGCTGGTTTATTCTCTGTTGTAGATAATTGCATTTTCAAAACTTTTCATCATTTACAAATTATATTCACCCCATTAAATCATATCATCATTAGCAATTATGTAGAGAGAACAATAAATATCAACAATGCAATGGAGCAGTAAAGAACAATAGAAGAAAAGCATGCACAATAGAGACACCAGAATTTAGGTCAGAGACCAGGGTAAAAGCTAAAACCCCACAAAGGGGGAAAACCCAACCAGATTCTTCTTCTATTAGATAATCATCAAATGTCCAACTGAGATACAAAGTACAAACATCATGAGACATGAGTCTTTCGGCTTCAAACATATTGGGCCGCCTAGGGCCAATCCAAGTCAGTTCACAACTTCGTTTATGAACTAAATGAGACAAGTCCAAGAGAACTGCCATCATAACACTGTCATATACAATATCACATCACATACTTTATTATTAAATTATTGAGCCATGATATCTTCAAGAGTATCTGTTAGACACTTACTTATATCTTGGTATTAAATTATTCTAATGAATGTTGTTTCCAAGATCAATTTCATGCGAAGATTTAAATTGTTTATGAGTGCCAAACAATATGAATATCAAATTAAATGAAACCGTTGTTGATTTTATACCATTATTATTCCTATTTTAAATTCCTACAACTCAACACATGTTTTGTTGTAAAATAAATTAAACATGGCACAATGAGAAAAATGAGAAGCACTTGCCAATCTTTACTCTATTCATAAATTCTAAATTAACAAACCTGTGCATTTAAATATTAAATGTAAAGGAAATGGCAGAACAAAGTTAAAGCAAGCCACACCATTCAGGAAATGAAACACACATTTAAAAAAACGCAGTTAAACACAAGTACACCTAAAATTGCAGCAAAATAAAGCATTCTAATAGGAAATGAAATGCAATAGACTAAATAAATCCAAAGTAATCTAAATGATGAGCTGACTGATGGCCTGACCACCCAGCTCGATCTTCCTGAAAAGAGACTACATTAACACAACATCTCAGAAGTTAAAAGAGCTAAAAACATAATTTAAATGCAGATTCATATTGCTGTAGAAATCAAATTACAAAGATAATCAATTAAATCAAATGCTACAATGTTGGCTCCAATCCATAATTAAGCGTTCTACTGCAATCACTAGCTTACTCCTAACCTCTGCGATCCCAGCCTCAGCCTACTTCTATGCGATCCCATCCTCCCTATGCATGCACAGCAATCTCCATTATATAGCAGTAGTGCTACTCTAATTAAATGGATCAATGGTTACATAGAATACTAATTTAGGATTTTCTAGTTAATACAAATTAATTAAAATCAAAGCAAGCAGATTTGCTTCCAATTTTGAATTGAATATCGGCTTCTAGAAATTATTCAATTCTCAAAAATGTGGTGTACAAGTTCAAATATCAATCTGGAGTCCGCAGTTTTTGCTCCCCCTTGTTTCCTTCCTGCTCTGATATATATACAAACTCCATTTAAATTGATTCCCAAACGAATTTGAAATTTTGGAAGAGATCACAAAAATCTGGGTTTGTTGTGATTTTACACAAATTGGTGATGAAGAGTTGGCTTGATCTCCTCAACCATAATTTATTTTGGTAAACTGTTCATACGGAACCTAATTGGCCATATTTTTAACAAATCCCATGTCTTGCAATTTTATGATTCAACCCCATCTCCTCAGAAAGCATGCCCAAAGATGGTTGTTTAGATATTTTACAAATCTAAGTTTTACCTGAATTTTATACAATCTGCCTCAAAGACCTCTTCATATCTCCCAAACCTTGATGAATTTTAGAAATCTATTTGAGGCTTAGTCAATTTGCTATACTGGGACCAAAACACGTGTTCCATAATTTCTCTATTTGCCTTCACTGGAACGTAAATCGAGGAGGAAGTTGGCAGTTTGAAATTTGTTGCAAATTTGGGCAGAGTTCTTGATTCGCTTCCAGAAACCCACATGTGCAACCTAGGTTCATTCCAAGTCATTTGGATGTGTTCAAACATCATTTTCAACAAAAATCTTTCTCAAATTTTCCCGAAAATGTGCCGATATATGAAAGCCCCAAATCGAATATTCTCATACTCTACTTGCAGCGACTAGTTTAATTGACATGTGGATAATTTCAGCAATTGAACCTTGCGACAAACGGACTTAGCAAAACCGTCATTAGTAAATCATAGCAAATTCATCTTTAATAATGCCAAACTCACCTCTGTACTCAAATGTGTTTCAAGAAACATTCCTACACTGCTGGTACGAAAACTGCTAGTACATGACCTATTCACCTACCACCAAGAAAGCATATTATTATTGACATTATTAAACAAAACACTCTTCAAATTAACTAAACAAGAAGAATTCTTAATTCAACAACATTTGCCTCTAAATGCCTCTAGCTAACAGCATAATAGCATAGAGAGGATAATAATGATTAAAAGCACTAGTCATAAGCATAGAACTATTTGATAAAAATTGTAAAAATTTGGGCAAAAGGTAGCTGAACACCCCCCCACGTTGATCTTCTTGCACGTCCTTGTGCAAGCCAAACATTTAGACTATAAAACTATGAAAGAATGCAGGGGAAATGTTTGAAGATCAAACTATGCTTATTATAAATGCCAGCAAGGATGAAGATGCCTGGTATTTTAAAGCATTCATTAGCCTGCAACATAACTATTACAATACCGGTTGAAACCATGTTACAGCTCTAATGAAACTATCGATTGCAGGAATGTAACAAGATCAGGTACAGAAAGTAGACATTATGGAGAAAAGAGTATTGCACATACGTGTTGTCTTGTTCCAAATTAACTCCCGGTTTTGTTTTTGCCAGAAGTCTAATGATAAAAATCAAGTTTTTGCTAAAAAGGTGCAATTTCAAGAAGACTACCACAAGATTCCGCATCTACTATGGCAATCTTGTACCTTAGACTATGTAGCATGTATTTAGAGGCAACCACAATCAATACACATGGTTGTCAATCAAAACCTTGTGAGTAGTCATCACTAAGTAATTCATCACTCTAATTACCATGAAAATTAAAGTGAGTTATGATACTAGAAAAAAGGAAATAAAAATTGAGCATTATGACACTTTGGTGGACCAATTAGCGACCTCTTTATTGAACACTTAAATTTCATTGTCATCTAAATTCAAAACGAAGTTTCTTCTTAATCTAGTACAAAGAATTACCTTCACTAAGGGTACCACTTCATTAAAGATTCTTGATTTTTGAAAGAAAGAACTCACAGCATCATATCCAAATCATCTTAAAACCATTGTCTAAGAATTAAAATGATGAGTTTCAGGGAAAGAGAAGGATAACCAAGCAAATCATAGTATATGATCAACTTTAATACCACAAACATGGCCCTGTTGCCTGCAGGTGTCCATAACCTCGGCAGGGATGTCTTTTAACCTAGTGAAATGCCTATGTCCCACTTACTAGATATAGATTCAGAGTTAGATTATTTAACTTTTAGATGAAGGCCACTGTCCTGGCTTGGTAACGAGCTGATGGCAATGCCACTCACAAAAAGTAACATGGATGAACAGGCCGGCCCGTGATGAGACCTCCTGTCTTCCAGCTTTTCGACTAAAAGTCATTACTCTGGCTTGGTGACCAGCGGCAATAATGTCATGCATGTTAGGTCTTATGATCGTGGTAGGTCGGCTCGTCACAAGACCTCCTATCTTTCACTAAATCGTTTATAAACTTTGATTATGATTAACCTTTAAAGGTTACTAAATAAGTGGGGAGACAGATCTACTCCTTAAGAGTACAAGATGGCGTGAAAATTTTTTAATGACTAATCATTGTTGGCTAGTTCCTCTACCCTAAAGACTTATTAAAAATATTCCAAATAATGACTGAAATATTCTTTGAGTTAATAATGCTAGTGTTCTCATGAATAGCTTATTATGATCTTTTACAAGAGTGGTCCACTATAGGGGGCTCTCCAATAGTACCTTCTAATGGAAATTGAAAATATATATCTCAAATGACAACTCATTAGAGTGATTAATCATGGTTACTTTTGCAAAATCATGAGGTATTAGAGTGAATCGTACTCAACAATATTTGTCACAGAAGTGTGTCAACAACTAATGTGGATCAAAAGCAGTTTCAATGGCTATACTTTGAAAATAAAAACCCTAATAGCGTTATTATAACATCTTTATTCATTTATTCTCCTACCCTACTCTACCTTAAAAAAAACTGAAGACTCGTTTTTAAGTATAGGAGTACTTCCAATGCATCCACATGTGCAACAGAAGGACAATTATACTCATGTTCAAATTTCAAAAGTATATAAGAGAAAATACCAGAACATGAGATACCAACTGCACTAACTGATGTGATGCTACAAATTGTCGAATGATAAAGGAGGAGTGGATACTGACAGTCATTTAGAACCAGGATTCTACGAGATCCATATACTCTTGGTTACTTCATTCATGGGCAACATCCAGCACATTGTGCAAATCCTCCATGTTTCCTTGTCTATCCTCTAAAGTGCAGGCCAAATTAGATAGATCTTTTGCTTTTAATGGCTTCTCCTCATCATGCATGATCCACAGCTTCTCGATCTCCTTAGGAAGATCTTCCAGATTTTCATGAATCTCCTCTTCCAGAGGAATAGACCTTTCTATGATTAATGCCAAAAGTGAAGTAGAGACCCCAGCTTCTGCTAGAATTTGAGATAATTATTGGAATAGCATCACACTTCTTGACATTTTCTTGCTAGCTAGAAAGTCTTGTTAGCACCAAACTTGAAATCTTCGTTTACTCGGACATCCAAACTTTGGAGTGACCCAAACAAAAGCAGATGTGTAGCTCTTCACTCACGTCTTACCGTTATCTCCGCCCTCGAGTTGTCCTACAATGGCAAAAGCGAGAAAAAAAAAAAAAATAATAAATAAATAAATAAATAAATAAAAATAAAATAAAAATAAAAAATAAAAATATAAAAAAAAAAAAAAAAAAAAAAAAAAATCAATTAATCTCAATTGCAGTAAAGAAAACAACCACACTTTGCAGTAAGCAAAATCACTCATTTGTAGTAAAGAAAATCACTCATTTGTAGTAAAGAAAATCACTCATTTGCAGAAAAGAAAACCTGGCTTGTGAGATTTCTGGCAATAACGTCTAGTATGCTTCAGCAAGCAAGGGGAATCACGTTAATCTAAAAATTCAGTTGTGAAAGAAAGGAAAAAGTATAACAAATCGTGAGGCCTTATGCTACAATGTCTCCCTGGCAACAGCGCCAAAATGTTGGAAGGTATAAATGCTAGATTTACACCCACATTTAAATTGTCAATTTGGGGTTGCAAGAGATAGAGGCATAGCACCATATATGCCAGAATACAACTTCAGGGACTTTTAAGATCAAAATAATTCAAAAAGTGGAATTCCAAAGTAAACACACTGCAACAAATAAAGAATGCAAAGCTTCTTAAAAGACTACAGCTACGCTGCAAATATGAAAGCATGAAACAAATTCAATTTCAAACTATTTTAAAATCTGTACTTAACATGCTTCTTTTGAATGATGCAAGCACTATTGCTGGAAGGAAATCATAAGTGTATGGAAATATTCAATTCAAACTTTTTAAATTATTGAGCCACGATATTTTCAAGAGTATTTGTTAGACACTTACTTATATATTGGTATTAATCTATGCTAATGAGTGTTGTTTCCAAGATCAATTTCATGCGAAGATTTAAATTATTTATGAGTGCCAAACAATATGAATATCAAATTAAATGAAACCCTTGCTGATTTTATACCATTATTGTTGTCGTTTTAAATTCCTGCAACTTAACACATGTTTTGTTGTAAAATAAATTGAACAGGGCACGGTGAGAAAAATGGGAAGCACTTGCCAATATTTACTCTATGAATAAACTCTAAATTAACAAACCCATGCATTTATATATTAAATGTAAAGGAACTGGCAGAACAAAGTTAAAGCACGCCACACCATTCAAGAAATGAAACGCACATTTCAGAAAACGTTATTAAACACAAGTAGACATAAAATTGCAGCAAAATAAATCATTCTAACAGGAAATGAAATGCAATAGACTAAATAGGTCCTAAGAAATCTAAATGATGATCTGATTGACAGGTTCGATCACCCAGCTCGATCTTCCTGAAAAGAGACTACATTAACACAACATCTCAGAACTTATAGGGCTAACAACATAATTTAAATGCGGATTCATATTGTTGTAGAAATCGAATTACAAAGATAATCAATTAAATCAACTGGTACAAATGCTACAATGCTGGTTCCAGTCCATAATTAAGTGTTCTACTGCAATCGCTAGCTTACTCCTAACCTCTGTGATCTCAGCCTCAGCCTACTTCTATGTGATTCCATCCTCCCTATGCGTGCACAGCAATCTCCATTATATAGCAGCGGTGCTGCTCTAATTAAATGGATCGATGGTTACAAAGAATACTAATTTAGGATTTTCTAGTTAATACAAATTAATTAAAATTAGAGCAAGCAGATTTCATTCCAATTTTGAATTGAATATCGACTTCTAGAAATGATTCCATTCTCAAAAATGCAATGTACAGGTTCAAGTCTCAATCTGGAGTCCGCAGTTTTCGGTCCCCCTCGCTTCCTTCCTGCTCTAATATATATGCAAACTCCATTTAAATTGAATTCCCAAACAAATTTGCAATTTTGGAAGAGATCACAAAAATCTGGGTTTGCTGTGATTTTACACAAATTGGTGATGAAGAGTTGGCTTGATCTCCTCAACCATAATGTATTTTGGTAAACTATTCATAAGGAACCTAATTGGCCATATTTTTGACAAATCCCATGTCTTGAAATTTTATGATTCAACTCCATCTCCTCAGAAAGTGTCCCCAAAGTTGGTTGGTTGGATATTTACCAAATCTGAGTTTTACCTGATTTTTATACAAATCTGCCTCAAAGATCTCTTCATATCTCCCAAACCGTGATGAATTTTAGAAATTTGTTTGAGTCTTAGTCAATTTTCTATACTGGTACCAAAACCCATGTTCCATAATTTTTCTATTCACCTTCACCTACACGTAAATCGAGGAGGAAGTTGGCAATTTGAAATTTGTTGCAAATTTGGGCAGAGTTCTTGATTTGCTTCCAGAAACCCACATGTGCAACTTGGGTTAATTCCAAGTCATTTGGATGTGTTCAAACATCATTTTCAACAAAAACCTTTCTCAAATTTTCCCGAAAATGCGCCAATAACCCCAAATCGAATATTCGCGTACTCTACTTGCAGCAACTAGTTTAATTGACTTGTGGAGAATTTTGGCAATGGAACCTTGCGACAAATGGACTTAGCAAAACCGTCATTACTAAATCATAGCAAATTCATCTATAATAATGCCAAACTCAAATCCGTACTCAAATGTGTTTCAGAAAGCATCCCTGCACTGCTGGTACGAAAACTGCTAGTACAAGACGTATTAACCTGCTACCAAGAAAGCATATTATTATTGACATTATTAAACAAAACACTCTTCAAATTAACTAAAAAAAAGAATTCTTAATTCAAAAATATTTACCTCTGAATGCCTCTAGCTAACAGTGTAATAGCATAGAAAGAATAATAATGATTAAAAGCACTAGTCACAAGCATAGAATTATTTGATAAAAATTGTAAAAATCTGGGCAAAAAGGCAGCTCAACATCCCCCCACACTAATCTTCTTGCACATCCTCCTGCAATCCAAACCTTTAGACTATAAAACTATGAAAGAATACAAGGGAAATGTTTGAAGATCAAATTATGCTTCTGATAAATGTCAGCGAAGGATGAAGATACCTGGTATATTAAAGCATTCATTAGCCTGCAACATAACTATTACAATACCTTCTAAAACCATGTTACAGCTCTAATGAAAGTATCGATTGCAGGAATGTAACAAGATCAGGTACAGAAAGTAGACATTATGGAGAAAAGATTATTGCACGTATACATGTTGTCTTGTTCCAAATGAACTCCCTGTTTTGTTTCTACCCAAAGCCTTATGATAAAAATCATTTTTTTGCTAAAAGGGTGCAATTTCAAGAAAACAACCACAAGATTCTGCACCTACTATGGCAATCTTGTACCTCAGACTATGTAGCATGTATTTAGAGGCAACCACAATCAATACACATGGTTGTCAATCAACACCTTGTGAGTAGTCATCACTGAGTAATTCATCACTCTAATTACCATGAAAATTAAAGTGAGATATGATACCAGAAAAAGGGAAATAAAAATTGAGCACTATGAAACTTTCGTGGACCAATCAGCGACCTCTTTATTGAACACTTAAATTTCATTGTCATTCGGATTCAAAACGAAGTTTCTTCTTAATCTAGTGCAAAGAATTACCTTCACTAAGGATACCACTTCATTAAAGATTCTTGATTTTTTGAAAGATAGAACTCAAAGCATCATATCCAAATCGTCTTAAAACCATTGTACAAGAATTAAAATGATGAGTTTCAGGGAAAGAGAATGATAACCAAACAAATCATAGTATATGATCAACTTTAATACCACAGACATGGCCATGCTCCCTGTAGGTGTCCATAACCTCGGCAAGGATGTCTTTTAACCTAGTGAAATGTCTGTGTCCCACTTACTAGATATAGATTCAGAGTTATATTATTTGACTTTTAGATGAAGGCCACTGTCCTAGCTTGGTAACCGCTGATGGCAATGCCAATCACAAAAAATAACATGGATGAACAGGTCGGCTCGTGATGAGACCTCCTGTCTTCCATCTTTCCTGCTGAAAGCCATTACTTTGGCTTTGTGACCAGCATCGATAATGTCATGCATGTCAGGTCTTATGAGCGTGGTAGGTCGGCTCACCACAAGACCTCCTATCCTTCCCAAAATCATTTATAAACTCTGATTATGATTAACCTTTAAAGGTTACTAAATAAGTGGGGAGACAGATCTACTCCTTAAGTGTACAGGGTGGCATGAAAAGTTTTTAACGACTAATCATTGTTGGCTAGTTCCTCTACCCTAAAGACTTATTAAAAATATCCCAGATAATGACAGAAAGATTCTTTGAGTTAATAATGTTAGTGTTCTCATGAACAGCTTATTATAATCTCTTACAAGAGTGGTCCACCATAGGGGGCTCTCCAATAGTACCTTCGAAGGGAAACTGAAAATATATATCTCAAACAACAACTCATTAGAGTGATTAATCATGGTTACTTTTGCAAAATCATGAGGTATTAGAGTGAATCGTACTCAACAAGATTTGTCACAGAAGTGTGTCAACAACTAATGTGGATCAAAAGCAGTTTCGGCGGTTATACTTTGAAAAAAAAACCCTAATAACATTATTATAACAGCTTTATTCATTTATTCTCCCACCCTATTCTACCTTAAAAAAAAACAGAAGACTCGTTTTTAAGTATAGGAGTACTTCCAATGCATCCACGTGCGCAACAGAAGGACAATTATACACATGTTCAAATTTGAAAAGTATATATGAGAAAATACCAGAACATGAGGTACCAGTCGCACTCACTGATGCGATATTACAAATTGTCGAAAGATAAAGGAGGAGTGGATACTAACAGTCATTTGGAACTAGGATTCTATGGGATCCATATACTCTTGGTTACTTGATTCATGGGAAACATCCAACGAATCGTACAAATCCTCCACATTTCCTTGTCTACCCTCTAAAGTGCAGGCCGGATTAGATAGATGCTCTGCATCTAATGGCTTCTCCTCATCATGCATCATCCACAACTTCTCGATCTCCTTAGGAAGATCTTCTGGATCTTCATGAATCTTCTCTTCCAGAGGAATAGACCTTTCCCTGATTGATGCCAAAATGTGATCTTTCTGTGAAGCAGAGACGCAGCTTCATTTACTCAGGCAACCAAACTTTGGAGTGACCCAAACAAAAGCAGATGCATGGCTCTTCACTCACGTCTTACCGTCATCTCCGCCCTCTAGTTGCCCTGCGATGGTAAAAGCAGGAAAAAGAAAAACTCAATTAATCTCAATTATAGTAAAGAAAACAACCACACTTTGCATTAAGGAAAATCACTAATTTGCAGTAAAGAAAATCACTCATTTGCAGAAAAGAAAACCTCGCTTGTGAGTTTTCTGGCAATACCATCCAGTATGCTTCAGCAAGCAAGGGGAATCACGTTAATCTAAAAATTTAGTTGTGAAAGAAGGGAAAAAGTATAACAAATTGTGAGGCCTTATCCTACAACGTCTCCCTGGCAACGATGCCAAAATGTTGGAAAGTATAAATGCTAGATTTACACCCACATTTAAATTGTCAATCCGGAGTCGTAAGACTTAGAGACGTAGCACCATATATGCCAGAATACGACCTTAGAGACTTGTAAGATCAAATTAATTCGAAAAAGGGATCATTCAAGAAAAGACATTCCAAAGTAAACACAGTGCAACAACTAAAGAATGCAAAGCTTCTTAAAAGACTACAGCTACACTGCAAATATGAAAGCATGAAACAAATTCAATTTCAAACTATTTTAAAATCTGTACTTAAAATGCTTCTTCCAAATGATGCAAGTACTATCGCTGAAAAGAAACTATTGCTGGAAATAAATCATAAGTGTATGGAAATATTCAATTCAAACTTTTTAAATTATTGAGCCACAATATTTTCAAGAGTATTTGTTAGACACTCACTTATATCTTGGTATTAATCTATGCTAATGGATGTTGTTTCCAAGATCAATTTCATGCGAACATTTAAATTGTTTATGAGTGCCAAACAATATGAATATCAAATTAAACGAAACCCTTGTTGATTTTATACCATTATTATTCTTGTTTTAAATTCCTGCAACTTAACACATGTTTTGTTGTAAAATAAATTGAATAGGGCACGATGAGAAAAATAAGAAGCACTTTCCAATATTTACTCTATGAATAAATTCTAAATTAACAAACCCATGCATTTAAATATTAAATTTAAAGGAAATGGCATAACAAAGTTAAAGCACGCCACACCATTCAGGAAAATGAAACACACATTTCCGAAAATGCAGTTGAACACAAGTAGACATAAAATTGCAGCAAAATAAATCATTCTAACAGGAAATGAAATGCAATAGACTAAATAAATCCTAAGTAATCTAAATGATAAGCTGACTTATGGGCCCGATCACCCAACTCGATCTTCCTGAAAAGAGACTACATTAACACAACATCTCAGAAGTTAAAAGAGCTAAAAACATAATTTAAATGTGGATTCATATTACTGTAGAAATCAAATTACAAAGATAATCAATTAAATCAAATGGTACAAGGCTCCAGTCCATAATTGAGCGTTCTACTACAATCGCCAGCTTACTCCTAACCTTTGCAATCCCAGGCTCAGCCTACTTCTATGTGATCCCATCCTCCCTATGCATGCACAGCAATCTACATTATATATCAGCAGCACTGCTCTAATTAAATGGATCGATGGTTAGATAGAATACTAATTTAGGATTTTCTAGTTAATACAAATTAATTAAAATAAGAGCAAGCAGATTTGCTTCCAATTTTGAATTGAATATCGGCTTCTAGAAATGATCCAATTCTCAAAAATGCGATGTATAGGTTCAAATCTCGATCTGCAGTCCACAGTTTTTGGTCCCCCTCGCTTCCTTCTTGCTCTTATATATACAAACTCCAATTAAATTGAATTCCCAAACGAATTTGCAATTTTGGAAGAGATCACAAAAATCTGGGTTTGCTGTGATTTTACACAAATTGGTGATGAAGAGTTGGCTTGATCTCCTCAACCATAATGTATTTTTGTAAATTGTTCATGTGGAACCTAATTTGGCATATTGTTGACAAATCCCATGTCTTGCAATTTTCTGATTCAACTCCATCTCCTCAGAAAGCATGCCCAAAGTTGGCTGTTTGGATATTTTACAAATCTGAATTTTACGTGATTTTTACACAAATCTGCCTCAAAGACCTCTTCGTATCTCCCAAACTGTGATGAATTTTAGAAATCTATTTGAGGCTTAGTCAATTTTCTATACTCGGACCAAAACCCATGTTCTATAATTTCTCTATTCGCCTTCACCTGCACGTAAATCGAGGAGGAAGTTGGAAGTTTGAAATTTGTTGCAAATTTGGATAGAGTTCTTGATTTGATTCCAAAAGCCCACATGTGCAACCTAGGTTCATTCCAAGTCATTTGGATGTGTTCAAAAATCATTTTCAGCAAAAATGTTTCTCAAATTTTCTCAAAAATGTGCCGATATATGAAAGCCCCAAATCGAATATTCTCGTACTCTACTTGCATCGATTAGTTTAATTGGCTTGTGGAGAATTTCGGCAATGGAACCTTGCGACAAATGGACTTAGCAAAACAGTCATTAGTAAATCATATCAAATTCATCCTTAATAATGCCAAACTTGAATCTGTATTCAATTGTGTTTTAGGACGCATTCTTGCACTGTTGGTACGAAAACTTCTAGTACATGACCTATTCACCTGCCACCAAGAAAGCATATTATTATTGACATTATTTAACAAAACACTCTTCAAATTAACTAAACAAGAATAATTCTTAATTCAACAACATTTGCCTCTGAATGCCTCTAGCTAATAGCATAATAGCATAGAAAGGATAATAATGATTAAAAGCACTAGTCACAAGCATAGAATTATTTGATAAAAATTATAAAAAAATTGGGCAAAAAGGCAGCTCAAAATCCCCCCACGCTGATCTTCTTGCATGTCCTCGTGCAAGCCAAACCTTTAGACTAAAACTATAAAAGAATGCAAGGGAAATGTTTGAAGATCAAACTATGCTTCTGATAAATGTCAGCAAAAATTTCAGCAAGGATGAAGATGCCTGGTATTTTAAAGCATTCATTAGCTTGCAACATAACTATTACAATACCGGCTGAAACCATGTTACAGCTCTAATGAAAGTATCGATTGCAGGAATGTAACAAGATCAGATACAGAAAGTAGATATTAAGGAGAAAAGAGTATTGCACATACTTGTTGTCTTGTTCCAAATGAACTCCCTGTTTTGTTTCTACCTAGAGTCTTATGCTAAAAATCAAGTTTTTGCTAAAAAGGTGCAATTTCAAGAAGACTACCACAAGATTCCGCAACTACTATGCCAATCTTGTACCTTAGACTATGTAGCATGTATTCAGAGTCAACCACAATCAATACACATGGTTGTCAATCAACACCTTGTGAGTAGTCATCACTGAGTAATTCATCACTCTAATTACCATGAAAATTAAAGTGAGTTATGATACCAGAAAAAGGGAAATAAAAATTGAGCATTATGACACTTTCGTGGACCAATCAGTGACCTCTTTATTGAACACTTAAATTTCATTGTCATCTGAATTCAAAATGAAGTTTCTTCTTAATCTAGTACAAAGAATTACCTTCACTAAGGGTTCCACTTCATTAAAGATTCTTGATTTTTGAAAGATAGAACTCAAAGCATCATATCCAAATCGTCTTAAAACCATTGTCCAAGAATTAAAATGATGAGTTTCAAGGAAAGAGAAAGATAACCAAGCAAATCATAGTATATGATCCACTTTAATACCATAGACATGGTCCTACTGCCTGCAAGTGTCCATAACCTCGGCAGGATGTCTTTCAACCCAGTGAAATGTTTGTGTCCCACTTACTAGATATAGATTCAAAGTTGGATTATTTGACTTTTAGATACAGGTCATTGTCCTGGCTTGGTAACCAGCTGATGGCAGTGCCACTCACAAAAAGTAACATGGATGAACAAGTCGGCTCATGATGAGACCTCCTGTCTTCCAGCTTTTCGGTTGAAAACCATTACTCTGGCTTGGTGACCAGCAGCAGTAATTTCATGCATGTTAGGTCTTATGATCGTGGTAGGTCGGCTCATCACAGGACCTCCTATCCTTCCTAAATCGTTTATAAACTTTGATTATGACTAACCTTTAAAGGTTACTAAATAAGTGAGGAAACAGATCTACTCCTTAAGAGTACAGGATGGCATGAAAAGTTTTTAATAACTAATCATTGTTGGCTAGTTCCTCTACCCTAAAGACTTATTAAAAATATCCCAGATAATGACTGAAAGATTCTTTGAATTAATAATGCTAGTTTTCTCATGAACAGCTTATTATGATCTTTTACAAGAGTGGTCCACTATAGGGGGCTCTCCAATAGTACCTTCTAAGGGAAACTAAAAAAATATATCTCAGATGACAACTCATTAGAGTGATTAATCATGGTTACTTTTGCAAAATCATGAGGTATTAGAGTGAATCGTACACAACAAGATTTGTCACAGAAGTGTGTCAACAACTAATGTGGATCAAAAGCAGTTTCAGTGGCTATACTTTGAAAATAAAAACCCTAATAGTGTTATTATAACAGCTGTATTCATTTATTCTCCTACCCTACTCTACCTTAAAAAAAAAAAACCAGAAAACTCATTTTTAAGTATAGGAGTACTTCCAATGCATCCATGTGCACAACAGAAGGACAATTATACTCATGTTCAAATTTCAAAAGTATATATGAGAACATACCAGAACATGAAGTACCAACTGAACTAACTGATGTGATGCTACAAATTGTCAAATGATAAAGGAGGAGTGAATACTGACAATCATTTGGAACCAAGATTCTATGGGATCCATATACTCTTGGTTACTTGACTCATGTGCAACATCCAATGCAACGTGCAAATCCTCCACATTTCCTTGTCTATCCTCTAAAGTGCAGGCCGGATTAGATAGATGTTCTACTTCTAATGGCTTCTCCTCATCATGCATGATCCATAGCTTCTCGGTCTCCTTAGGAAGATCTTCTAGATTTACATGAATCTTCTCTTCCAGAGGAATAGACCTTTCTCTGATTGATGCCAAAATGTGATCTTTGTGTGAAGTAGAGCCCCAGCTTCTGCTAGAATTTGAAATAATTCTTGGAATAGCATCACACTTCCTAACATCTTTTTCCTAGCTAGAAATTCTTGTTAGCACCAAACTTGAGATCTTCGTTTCCTCAGGCAACCAAACTTTGGAGTGACCCAAACAAAAGCGGATGCGTGGCTCTTCACTCACGTCTTACCGTCATCTCCGCCCTCTAGTCGCCCTACGATGGTAAAAGCAGGAAAAGAAAAACTCAATTAATCTCAATTGCATTAAAGAAAACAACCACACTTTGCAATAAGGAAAATCACTCATTTGCAGTAAAGAAAATCACTCATTTGCAGAAAAGAAATCTTGGCTTGTGAGCTTTCTGGCAATACTGTCCAATATGCTTGAGCAATCAAGGGGAATCACGTTAATCTAAAATTTCAGTTGTGAAAGAAAGGAAAAAGTATAACAAATCGTGAGTCTTTATCCTACAATGTCTCCCCGGCAACGGCGCCAAAATGTTGGAAGGTATAAATGATAGATATACACACATTTAAATAGTCAATCCGGGATCATAAGACTTAGAGACGTAGCACCATATATGCCAGAATACGACTTCAGGGACATGTAAGATCTAAATAATTCAAAAAGAGGATCATTCAAGAAAAGACATTCTAAAGTAAACACACTACAACAAGTAAAGAATGCAAAGCTTCTTAAAAGACTATAGCTACGCTGCAAATATGAAAGCATGAAACAAATTCAATTTTAAACTATTTTAAAATTAGTACTTAACATGTTTCTTTCGAATGATGCAAGCACTGTTGCTGGAAAGAAATCATAAGTGTATGGAAATATTCAATTCAAACCTTTTAAATTATTGAGCCACGATATTTTCAAGAGTATTTGTTAGACACTTACTTATATATTGGTATTAATCTATGCTAATGAGTTGTTTCCAAGATCAATTTCGTGAGAAGATTTAAATTGTTTATGAGTGCCAAACAATATGAATATCAAATTAAATGAAACCCTTGTTGATTTTATACCATTATTGTTGTCGTTTTAAATTCCTGCAACTTAACACATGTTTTGTTGTAAAATAAATTGAACAGGGCACGATGAGAAAAATGTGAAGCACTTGCCAATATTTACTCTATGAATAAATTCTAAATTAACAAACCCATGCTTAAATTAACAAACCCATGCATTTATATATTAAATGTAAAGGAACTGGCAGAACAAAGTTAAAGCACGCCACACCATTCAGGAAATGAAACGCACATTTCAGAAAACGTTATTAAACACAAGTAGACATAAAATTGCAGCAAAATAAATCATTCTAACAGGAAATGAAATGCAATAAACTAAATAGATCCAAAGTAATCTAAATGATGATCTGATTGATGGGTCCGATCACCCAGCTCATCTTCCTCAAAAGGGACTACATTAACACAATATCTCAGAAGTTGAAAGAGCTAACAACATAATTTAAATGCGGATTCATATTGTTGTAGAAATCGAATTACAAAAATAATCAATTAAATCAAATGGTACAAATGCTACAATGCTGGTTCCAATCCATAATTAAGTGTTCTACTTCAATCACTAGCTTACTCCTAACCTCTGTGATCCCAGCCTCAGCCTACTTCTATGTGATCCCATCCTCCCTATGCGTGAACAGCAATCTCCATTATATAGCAACAGTGTTGCTCTAATTAAATGGATCGATGGTTACATAGAATACTAATTTAGGATTTTTCTAGTTACTACAAATTAATTTAAATCAGAACAAGCATATTTGCTTCTAATTTTGAATTGAATATCAGCGTCTAGAAATGATTCGATTCTAAAAAATGTGATGTACAGGTTCAAATCTCGATCTGGAGTCTGCAGCTTTCGGTCTCCCTCACTTCCTTCCTGCTCTAATATATATAAAAACTCCATTTAAATTGAATTCACAAACAAATTTGCAATTTTGGAAGAGATCACAAAAATCTGGGTTTGCTGTGATTTTACACAAATTGGTGATGAAGAGTTGGCTTGATCTCCTCAACCATAATGTATTTT
>APFE030628078.1:0-11978 GCA_000404065.3 Pinus taeda | reverse complement strand
TCCAGGACCATTCAGGATAGTTCTTCTTGCCAGTGAGAACTATTCCCACCATGGATATGATTGAATGCATTCTGTAAAAAAAATATTTCTGCTGATAGAAAAATACTTCTGCCAATATACAGTAAAATTGTACTCAAAAGGGCATTCTCAAAAGATTTCAAATCTCTTCCTTGTATACCAATATGGACGCCAATACCATGCAGTCAGCGTACCAAAAATAAGGGGCTCAATACAATTCCATGTGTTAAACAGAGTTAAGAGTACACATTTTACATGTCAAAAAGTCTTCAACGTATATACCAAAAAACTTCAAAGTATATGCCAACGATAATGATATCATCTCAAACACAAAAAAACACATGAATTTTATGTGTTTAGATTAGCAAAACCCTAAAATAAAGCTCATTTCGCTACCCTAAATACACTACTCAGCATCTTTAAAAATGATGAAGAAAATTTGTTGTTTGATGGGAGAGCACAGCCTTCAATCTTCAATAGTGGCTCTCTCACTCACATATATACCATCCAAAAACTTTTGAATATCCTTCTTCTTCATGTGACATTTCTGATTAATCAAGGCAGCAGATTGAGATACAAGTTCAATATCGTTTCCAGGCCAGTCTGTTCACTAAATCATTGCCCGGAAATTGGTCTCTTATCATTTTATTGAACTGGAGGAAGCTCACCAACAATTCCAAAATGCAGGCATCCAGATCGACAACAAGACTGCTGTCGGGCTGCAATTTATCCCTTAAGGCACTGCACTCCTCCACAACCAGAGGAGTTTCGACCTTGAATTCCTTCAACTCGCCTTGGTTGGTCTTCAGCATTGCAGTTGTTGTTGGTCAACAACATTTTGTCAATCCAGCGTTAAAAAATACCAAAGCAGCGTTATGTGGAAAACTTGAAAGCATCATTCACGCAACATATACCAGCGTTAAAGAAGTATTGGAGCAGCGTTATGTGGAAAACTTGAAACAACGTTTATATTGAGCATTCATTCGAAAGTGTAAAGATTACCCAAGAAAAGAACCCTTTCCTGAATAGTTAGAACCTTGGCTGAGGTGATGGCTTTCAGTGATGGCGACAGCTCGACTCACGCACCAGCATTCCTCAAACAGACTGTATGGGCTCACGATAATGGCGGAGGTGATAGCTTTCAGTGGAATAAGTATGGCAGAAAACGTTTATGGACTTAATGCGCTTTGATTCCTTTGAACAGTATGGCAGAATACGTTTATGGACAGTCTAGAGAGCCAGAGAGCGTAGGCAGTGTCAGGCTCTGAATTATATGGACAGCTAATTGTATGGAGGAGTAGCGCTTCTATATGGAGAG
This sequence comes from Pinus taeda, assembly GCA_000404065.3. NCBI lineage: Eukaryota > Viridiplantae > Streptophyta > Pinopsida > Pinales > Pinaceae > Pinus > Pinus taeda. The sequence continues at coordinate 10,642 of APFE030628078.1, read as the reverse complement.
CAGACTAGGGAGTTACAAGAGACATAAGAGCTAAAAAAGGAGCTGGCTCTGATACCATGTCAGGCCAGGCAGTAACTCCATAAGGCAAAAATGATTCATGTGTCATATTCCATCAGGTAGGTCTTCATTATATACATGAGGGAGAGACTGTTCAGTTCATCTCTTGATGACTGTTCATATTTCATATTTATCTATTTACATATACTTACCCAATCACAAGGATTAGGTGTCAACACCAGTAAAGTTTTAAATGTTTCCATACCAATGTGGAAAAAGTCGAAGTCGGGATTAAATCAGCATGGGTCCAGAAGTTGGAAAAGTCATTAAAGTCAGGAGTTTTTTGAAAAAGTCAGCGAAATTAAAAAAGTACAAAAATATTCATTTTTTAAAAAATCCCAACTTTTTCAATAAAATCCCGACTTTTTCAATAAAATCCTGATTTTTTCAAAAAAAAAAAAATTAAAAATCATTAGAGAAATTACCTCATTCACGATTTTTTGGAAAATGTCCCAATTTAATCTTGACTTTTTCAATTTAATCCCAGCTTTTTCAACTAGGAAAAAATCGGCAAAAAATCGATCGATTTAATCGGCTAGCCAAAAAATCACATTTTGGGGATTTAATCTCGATTTTTTCCCAACCTTTTCCACTTTGGTCCATACTCCTAATGAGACCTGTGCTAGCAACTCTACAGAAATTTTAATGATCTACATGTTAGTTAAGACCAACAGTATAGGGATGCACTATGAGCATTTTCAGGCATTTATGAAAAAATTAGAGATATGGTTGATATCTGGACCCATGTTTCACATTCATTGGGCAGCCTGTAGCAGAGTGGAATTCACTACTTCTGGTAGATGGACGATATCTAATACACAGTTCTAGGACAGCGAGTAGATTTTAGCATTACAATGTTCGTCCAACACATCTTACAATCTCAAATGTCATTTGAAAATGCATAATCTAAGTTCTATCTTACAGCCTGTGTTCAACATGTGAAACCCTGATTTCCATGGTACATATGGGTCATATCCCTAGGAGAGTTTTTTTTCTCCAAGATTGTTCTCAGCCAGCAGCAGCCCCTTGCAACCACCAGCTAGCTCATTGTGCCATTTCTCCGCCACCCGAGCCAACCATGTGGTCCCTCGCCCATCTGCCATGATCTATGTTTTAAGGTGGGCCACCCAAACATCCATGAGGAGGGATATATCGAGATTCCTAGCCTAAGAGATTTTAAGATCTTTGATGATGCCTTCCACTTCCATAGGTTTGGAATTAAAACCACACACCCTTTTATATGGTCGAGTGATGTTGAGACCCAATTGCTTCACAATGGTCAAAGGCAAGATATTAGCGAAAGCTCCAAAATCTAACATACAATTGTGTAGGAAGAGGTCATTAATAGCCAAAGTGAGCAAGAAGCTTGTATGCCCTAGGTTTCGATCGAGAATGTGAATGTTTTGCAATTCTTCAAGTATTTCCTCATCTTGAATCCCAAGGGATGTCTTAAGTTGTTGTTGTTGCTTGGGAAGCTTAACAATTTCTTTCAAGGGAACGGGTATAGTCATTTTTCCTATGGCTTCCCCTATGTCTATGTCAAGTTTAACTTCCTTCCCCTTTTCCTTTTTCTTGTATTCTTTCCTAGGAGGATCCTTCTCTTGATTTGCTTTTGTTGGAGGATTCTTCTTGGGAGGAATCTTGGGGATGGACTCTTCAGGAGGGGCTTGCTTAGGTAAGGGATCTTCCTTAGGTGATTCTTTAGGAGATGATGGGTCTTTGTTCTTTTCCTTCTGGGAATATTGGACCCCTTTGAACCTTCCCTGGCTAACAAATATTGAGAATAAGTTCTTCCTTTTCTTCTTTAAGGATGACCTCACTAATGGGAGGATATGTGTATGATCCTCCTAGCAAAATATTGAAGACATCAACTTCAACGAGATTGGCTTGATCATTTGTTTGCTCATCCTCACTCTCATCCTCTTCACTTTCCTCATCTTCTGATGAAGAGTTTGGCTCAACAACATTATTAGGGCCAATCTATTTGGGATTTGAGAAGAGCTAGGCCTATCTTGTTCATTTTGCTTATTGGGAAAAGGCTTTCCTTTAGGGATATAACTCAATTTTTGGGCCCTTTCCAAGGAGGTGATTTTATTCATAAAAATCTTGTCATGTGCATTGGCTTCTTCAGTGAATTTATCCATCTTTTTGAGAATAGCAAGTGATGCCAGCCTAAGCCGCAAATACCATAATGATGCAGCCTAAGCCGCATATACCCACAATATGCAAATTAAATTGCATGTCACCCTATGTGTGTCCCAAGAATTCCAAATATTCCTTTGTTTTAGTAGAATCTTCACTTAATCAAAGTTTAAGGCTCCTTAATTAAACTCTATGCGGAAACGTTTGACTTAGCTATCCAAAGTCTAAACCTTTAAGCGGAACCTTACACAACCCTTCATAAACTTTGGTTAATTCTTAACTTAAACCAAAATACACTAATCCCGCTTATTTTTATTATAATTCCCATATAATAGAAATATCTCATAAACACACTTAAACCTTACCTTTCCGCCATTCTTCAACCTTTTGCACATATTTCGATGCTCTCCTTAGCTTGTTAAATCTCCATCGTCAATCACATTCCTCGATCCGATGGTTATCGCGTCACTTGATCATTAACTAACCCGGACGACCTCTACCGTTGATTTGCTCCACCCAATCCAATGACTGTTGCGTCACCCGATCGCCAACCAGCTTGGTTGATCTCCACCATTGATCAATCCCACTTGATCTAGTGGCTATTGTGCAATCTCGCGTGGAATCGTGCACAACCGATATTAGGTCGAGAGCACGTGAGAAAAGTGGTTTTCTCTTTCCACCGTGTGATGCGTGTCAGCCACTAAAGGTATGAAATTTTGAAAGACCGATTACCACCTTTAGGCCCGCGAGAAATTGCTTACCCCTTGCAAAAACCACCCACGTGCTCAATACGAAACTTTAAAGAACCCGTATTAATAAAGGGTTATCGCTTATCTCTGCCATTCATCTTCTTGATTTCATTTTACGCGACTTAATCTTAACCGTCTATCGCACACAATCTCGTTTGTTGATCTGATGGATCCAACGTTTCCTAAACATTGTTACGTTCTTTTGGTTCTTAATGTGTAACTGCCCATTCAACTTTTTGCCTGCGTATTTGTCTTCGCCTCACGATCTTCACTTGTTCTAATCTCGATCTCCGCTCGCGCCTTTATGCTTCCTTCACCTTCTTTATAACATTAAAGACTTTCTCCAATACTGTCTATGTGTAAAACCATAACACTCCTCTTTGCACTTCTCTGATTCTGTACACTTGCAACCTACATTATGCAGAATTACTTAAGTTCACACACAACTTATAATTCAAATACACATCAGACAATCTCAGAATCGAGTTATCTGTATTAATAAACAACCATTACACAAAAATTTCTTCCTCGGCCTGATTTTTAATATCAGTGGCCTTCCCTTTCCTGCTCGTAGGCCTAAATGACTGACTCTCTGACTCCTGGCTAACTGACTGACTCTCTACCTCTCTACTATGCCTTTTAGACTTACATTTACACAAAAGGTTCTGTTTAATCAATTCTGGTTCAGATCCTCAATCTATTGAACTAAATCTTGAATATCCTCTAAGTCCACTTTTAACTCCAGCAATCCCTAAGAACTTCTCTAGTTCCATGAATCATGACACCACTTTCTAGTCTAAGAATTATAATTGATTTCCAACTCTCTTGTCATCACTCATCATTGCTCATGTTCTCCTACATTCGATAGTATTTACACATATCCTCACAATATCTAATTAATTCCTATTCTAATCACTCAAAACATTAATAATTACATACATAAGGATCCAACTTCCTTGAAAACACAAGACCCCCTAAGTTAATTAGAACATAATGAAATTGCTGAGCTGTATGTTCCTGCATCAGACTCCCAAGGTTAAAATAATCATGATCTCCTGATCACGTGCTTCTGACCTTTGTCTTCTGAGATCCCATACTTTGTTCTGCAATTTGTCTTTGGTTGTTGTTGTTGTTTGTTGTTCTTCAGGTTTCCACACTTTATGTTGCTTTGCCCCACTAGTTATGCTTTCATAATTTGCTGCTGTCTTTCTCTTTCTGCTACTCCTTGGCCTTCTTATTGTTGTTTTCTTTTGAGGCACCTTTATCATCAATTTTATTATTCTTTCAATCTCTATGTCCAATTTATCTTTTGACTGATAATTACTTTGCCATTTGTTGTTGTACTCTGTCCACTCATCTTCAAACTGTTGTTTACTGTCTTCTCCTTGAAGTTGTTGGATTCTTACTACTGCCCTTTCATCCTTACCCTCTTGTTGTTGTCCAAACAACCTCTGTTCAATATCAATAAATTTACTTTCAAAAAGTGAATTGTCCCCCAATTTCCTTTGTACTTGATTCCCCTCAAATACATCACTATGCTATTCATCAATTACAACATATTTTCTTTCCTTTTCCTTGACAACTCTCAGTAATTGTCCTTCACTTCCTTGACAGATTCTGACAATCAGTTTAACTTCTCCAAGCACGGTATCTTCATGCTTTTCTATTTCCTCATCAGCATGTCTCACCTGGCAACTTCTAGTCTTCTTCAGTTCTAAAACTGACTCTTCAACTTGAAACATGTTTGTCTCATTTTCATCAAATTCTGTAATCATAAAACAATTATCATAATTAAAAATATAAGGCCTCATTACCTTTTCCCTTTCTAGCGATACCTCAGTATGCTTCTCTGAGTTTTCCTTCAATTCCTTTGTCAACACATCAGTGTGTTGATTTAAAATCTCCTTCATATCATTTGTTTCAATGATATCTCTCTGCTCTAGTTCACAATAATGGACTCCTTCTGTAATGTCAATTTGCTGAACTTTTATTACCATCCCCTTTTCCTTATAATTGTCTTTCAGGACAATTTCTTTGTTTTCCTTTTTCAACAATTTATCTTGAGTATACATCCTCTGCCTTTCCAACTTCCTCCTTTGAAAGTCTAACTTTCCATATAACTCAATAATTTCAATTGGAGTAGAATTTGGAAATTTCACACAACTTTCCGTTCTTCCTTTGTTATTGACCAATCATCAGATGACCTTTCTCCCTTTGCTAAATCTTTAGCATAGACTTCTTCTTTCTTCAATTATGTGATTGTCTTTTCTTTATCTTGAGACAAATTTGCCTCTCCTTCTTCTTCAATACACTTTGCCTTGTTGTCCCTCTATAACCCTTCTTCCAGAGCTATCCTTGTCTCATCATCTGCATTAATAATCTCCAGCATTTGTTCTTCATCAATAACATTAATCAAATTCATTAGATTACCTCTCCGAGACAATATTCCTTCATTCTTCATCAGAATAAGATTCCGATCTTCCATCTCTATGACAGCGTTAAATAACTGTCTTCTCTCATTAAGTAACTCATCCATAGACTCTTTCTGCTGTAACCAGTCAAATTCTTCCTCTTCTGAGAACTTTTCTGTCATCTTTTACTTCAAGATCTTCATCCATTCTGAAGACATCTTCACAAAGTTACTTTTCTCCTACAATACCTGCAATCATACACAAACTATCAGTTTTAAAAACAGAAGACCTTGTGGTCTCACTTGATGCTTCAATCATCATATCTCCTTGCTATCTTGAATTCTCACAATAATTCATAAGATTTCCATAGATCTCCAGTCTTCATCTTTACCATCATCAAGCATCTCTTTCTTCTCTTCTTTCATTGATTGGTTCGCACAAGTTTGGCGAAGGAAGCTCACACAAGGTCCGAAATTACAGGTCTGAGGCTCGCACAAGTTTAGGGTTTTTGTTTTCCGGCCGCACGCTTGACACACGATCGATCCAACCACAGTCACTCGCTTGCAAGGCTTAAGAGAGTGACTGGGAAGCCACAATCACTCGCATGACAACTTGATGAGTGTGACTGGGGTTCTGAGCTAGGCTTTGACTCTTGACCGCAGTTGACCACAAATGACCAATGGCTCGAAGGTTTCTCTCTGTTTTATAGTGATTCTAGAAGTATGTTTCTGAGTTGTATTAGATAAATTATTGCTAGATGATTTTGTATTGGGTTCATTGTACTCTCTGTTGAAACATTTTATGACAATCTAATAAGAAGAAGATTTGAAAGGGTTTTTCCCCCTAGTGGGGTTTTTGCCCTGGTCTTTTACCAATCTGGTGTCTCTTGTGGTTGTGCTATTGTCTCCTTTGTCATTGCATTTATTGTTTTATCTTCAATTACTGTTTATGATTGGAAACATTGTTAATAATTGGAAGAATTGCTAATTGAATAATTGAATTGGGCTAGAGTAATTGAAACAACATAGAACAATCTAAAAAATTAACATGGTATCAGAGCTAAGGTGAAGGAAAAGCCCAAAAGGAGACAAGCGTTGAAGCAATCATCTTTGGAAAGTTGAAAGAGTCGATTTAGTCAAGTCAAGATGACTTCCTTCTTTAAGGAAGTTGAGAAGTTGGTTGACACATCCAATTTTGCTGCATGGAAAGTTAGGTTGGAGATCATAGTTGATAACAATGATGTTTTGGACTACATTCAAGGAAAAGTACCTGAGCCTCCAGAGAATGCTTCCGTTGCTGCCAAAAACAAGCACATAAAAGGTGAGTTAAAAGCAAAGGAAATTATAGTAGATGATTTGCAAGATAGTTTACTTGCAAATGTTGGAAATTTGAGAAGGTCTAAAGGCATGTATGAAGTCAACAATTTGAATGAAATCATCTCCTTGAAAGATCAACTCAAAGGCATGAAGATGAACAAAGAAGAATTTGTGCAAAACTACATAATGAGGATATCTCGCCCTAGAGATCAATTGCAAATAGTTGGGGAATCTGTGTTTGACAGAGAGTTGGTGACTGTAACTCTAATAGGTCTCCCTCCTGTTTGGGACACCTTCATTACTACTATAAGCAACAACAATGTCCCCCCATCATTTGATGAAATTGTTGGAAAGCTTACTCAAGAACAATCAAGGATGATATCAAGAGGAAGGATTCAAAGCATGAAAAAGTAGAGTCTGCTACATTCATCACTCATGACAAGAAGAAGAAGAAAGGGAAAGGAGGTCCATCGGCCGATTAAATTGTCTCCTCGAAAAAAGCACGATGCATTGTATTGTAAAACTCTTCCCAAAATAGTCTTTCATTTCTATAATAGGGAACTCACATTATTAATAATAAGAAATTATTTTTCTTTGGGAGCTTGGGGATAGCATCCCATCCTTCTCTTTTGAGGGGAGGAGATCTTGAGTGTGCTTATTGCGATTTTCTCTTCCATTCCTTTTCATTTCTCGCAAGTAGACTTACATTTTTTTTTGTTTCATGCTAATGTTCATGTTATGCTTATGAGACTTTCACGATCTAGTTGCATGATTTCTCCATTCACTAATGCACATTTGATCTTGAGCTAGTTGGTTATATGCTTTATTTCACTTGACTATCACTACATGCTAAGTTTTACTTTATCATTTACATGTTAATGCTCTCATAGTTTGATCCCATTTCAATGCAAGTAGCTTATTCATGCTAGTTTAATTTCATCCACATACAAAAATTCTAGTCTCCTATTACATGCTCTATAGATAGTTTTTCTTTCATTTGATTAAGATTGCTTACTAACTCATTACAATTTTCCTCATTCCATTGGCAAATTTACTTTGAGCACTCTTCACATCAAAAGTATTTGCAATTGATCATTCTAGTTCACAAAAATCAACCTCAAACAATAAGACAATAAGACACCTTTCTCAATATTCATTTACCCAAGATGGAAGAAAGGTAAACGCGTGACTTGGCAGTTCAGGCTCAACTAGTCCAATGTTGGAGTGTTTGCGCATGGGTTGACTTAGTAGACTAGGTGGATACTCATTAATGAAGCTAAGCTTCTCCACTTGAGGCTCCTTGCAACAATCCTTATCCTTACAATGGTGAAAGTCAAGAGAGGAAGTTCCACCTTAGAATAGGTCTAATAAAATAAACCAAGAGCACTTTACATCACACATTACTTCATTTCAATATCTCTTTTGCCATAGTTGATCAAGCTTCAGTTTCAAGCATTATTTACCTCCAAGTAGCATTTTACACTTGCAATTTTACTTTCAAGCATTTACATTCTTGTACTTGAAATATTTTCATTGGAAGCTCATTTGCTTGTCTTGAAGTATCTCTTATTTCATTCATGCAATTTTACTTTCAAGTATATTTCATGTGAACAAATCTTGCTTTCAAGTACAATTGTATCTCAAACATTTTACTTGCTATCTTTTTTACTTGCATGTTCTTACTTTACAAGTATAATTTCTTCCCTTGAGCATTTCATTTTGCAAGTTTACATATTTGGCACTGGTCTCATCGTTTATTTCTTGCAAGGTATCCTTCATATTGGTATCATTTCTTTAAATATTTGATCATAAATGGTTATCTCTATATGCTCATGGTGATCCTATTTACTTGTTGAATTAGTTACATGGTTCAAGTGGTTTATTGTAAATTGGTAATTCGATGGTTGATGTATCCTTGGCTAACTTATCATTTATCTCCTAGAACTTGCTTAGTGTAGCACTGACCAAGCCTTACATTTTCCTTAGGGTCTACTTCCCTTGGACTAGACTAGGAGAGAGCCTAGACAGAGGAGTTAGGAATTGGGTGACAACCCCAACTCACAGCTTGCCTCCAAGGCCACATCAAGTGGGGTTAGGGATTTTCTCCACACTAACTTTAGGTGTGGATTTTAGGTGGCAAAACTGCTCACTCAATACTATGATATCTTCTCCAAGCCCTTCAACCCAATGTTGCAGTTATCATTATTGGGATATTATTGGCAAGGGGAAAAATCGGAAAAAATCAGGAAAATCGGGAAAAAGTCGTAAAATACAGAAGTATTCATTTTTTTTCAATTCTTTTAATATCTAAAGCATCTACAACATAAAATAAATACATTGACATATAAATATGATAAAATAACTAATATATAAGATTTGTAATATCATTTCTAGTGCTACATCACACATAACAGTGAATCATGTCCTGAATAGTAAGTCCTAACTCCTGAGTCCCAACTCAGCCTCAAAATATCAACAAAAAGTATAATAATGTATCTCATATCATGAGTCATAATGTCATATACAATGACATGAACCAAATAACTAAAGTCTAATACCATTGATTTCCTCTGCCCCTCTTGTGAGAAAATGCAATAGCTTTCCCTTTCCCTCTAGATGTAGATGCCGGTGGAGTTGGCAGTGAACTCTGTTGTGCTCTAGAAGCTGAAGAACTAGGAGCTATAGGATGTAGACCACGTCATCTACTGGTGGCAAGGGTAGCCTGGGTAGGTGGTGTCACCTCCTCCTCCTTCTCCTCCTCCCCCTCCTCCCCCTCCACTACCTCCTGCTCTAACCAATCATCGGCAGACTCCATGAGAGGCCTCTCGGTCTCAACCCTCCATGCAACAGTGGTGTCAATCCCATCCAATGAGATGGCCTCCATATCAGGTATCAGATATGCTCTCAAGTTGCCTCACGCACAATCGAAGATTGTAGTAGACATAGACCATGTCATTAAGTCACTAAGACTCCAACCTGTTCAAAGATCATGAAATAATAATTATAAAAAAAATATTGTTTAATGAATTCAAAAAATTATTTGGAAATTTGCAATATTTTAAGTATGAAGTTTAACCTGTTGCGCTTCTTGTTGTGTATTTTTTCAAATACACTCCAGTTGCGCTTGCATCCTGAGGAGCTACATGTTTGGCTGAAGATTCAAATGGCAAGTTTTTGCAAAAGGGGTACCCTGGCACCATACATTCTCCACCATGCATATACAACAAAATTACAAATAAAATTTTAAATAAACATAAGAAAAAAAATGAAATTTGAAAGTTGAAGCAAAGTATGAAGTTATGAACTTGAAGAGACAATGAAATTTGAAACAAACCAAAAAATACCTGGCATTTTAGTCGTCCTATCAGTCACAGCCATGTCAAAGCCAAATGTGCCACATGCCATCCTGTATGTCTCAATTTCTTTAGAGATTTTTGTACGTTCTGCTGGAGATCGCACCATCCTCTGAATGCAGGTTAAGAATCCATACATGATCTCAACATCAGATACGAACCCACATGGGTAAGAAAATGCGGAGTTCAGGTAGGTCCCTGCAGCATGAATGGGACGATGGAGTGTGTTGTTCCATCATTCATCAATCACTTTCCATAGGAGGAGTTGTTCCTGAAACCCCTTATCTCCTTTATCATCATAGTAGGCCTGAATGGATTCTTTTGCCCTGTCCATGGCCTCATACAAATAGCCCATTGCAGGCTTCTCACTATCAACTAATTGAAGAACCTTTACCAAAGGTTCAGTAACAGTGCACTCCTCCTGCACTCTCGCCCAGAAGTCTTCCTAGTATGAAACTAATCTGCATATAGCCTCTCCCTCTGGTTTGTGTCTCATTGTCAAAGCAAGCCAATCTTCTGAAAGAAACATTCTCTTCACATCCCACATTGAATTCAAAAGGGATTGAAGAGATATGAAACTAGTGGCAAACCGTGTATTGGCGAGGCGCACCAAC
>APFE030628065.1:66376-89524 GCA_000404065.3 Pinus taeda | reverse complement strand
TGAGTTTCACTGTTGCTAGGCTCGCTAAAATATAGTGACAAGTTCTCCCGAAGGGCAGATTATAGAACAAGCATATGTTATCCTCGTCAAGCTTGACAAAAATAAAGAGGTACTGGTCAGCAATGACTGGGGAAAATTGGGAAGAAAACAAGAAGAAACTTTATTAGTAGCAAGTTGCTCTTGAACATGACACTTTCCTTCCGCATACATGCCAGGTTGGGTTGTTCCGTTCACCGGTCTTCACCATTGGTCCGTCACGCCATCCATCTCTGGGTTAATGCTACCAATCCATTGTCAGTGTCACCGATATGTTCAAGAGAAGTTCTTCAGACAATTCGCCTGTGTCTCACCGACTGCAATACATTCATGCTTCATTCCTTCATGACCGCCACCCTGAACCCTGTATCGTTAGTTTGTTTTCACCTCCAAAATCATTTGCTTCATTCCATGTCATCGATGTGGGATTCATTAAGGCCCGCCTACGACGGGCCGCTTCTTGTCAACATCAAATCATTATCCAAGAAGTTGAATTAGGAACAACCCTCTCAGTACTTTGAAGCTTGCATGGCTCAATGGCAAGTTTCTCACTTTCGGTGACAGGTTTACATCAATGGCCTTCGACCGAGAGATTTTACGTGGTGTTCGACGCCAAGTCCCTTTTCACACCACATGAATTTTACTGTAGTATCTTGAGGGTCATTGTCATTATTGGTGATTCCTCTCGCGCCTGTTAGCAACTTACATCATTGGCTGGTAACCAGGCGATGTCTTTCCATGTTTGACTCCAAAACATTTTTCACATGGATCGACTTGTACTTCAAGTGAAGATCGAACAAGTTTTGAAGACCCCGGATCTAGTTTCATCCATCCGGGCTACGATATATTCAAGAATATAAAAACATCCAGTGTACATCACTGCCAATCAGATGATCATCCAAATTAAAGGATGATGTGTCGATATCATCAGTCTGTGACACAGACGATTGTCTATCCTATGTACATGAAAATGAGTTTATAAAGCTGAGCATGGGAATGCCCGCCTCAGCTAGATCATGAAAAAACGTTGTCAAATAATGTATTGTATTGTATCTTATTACAGGTCACTTCCCAGCTCAGAAAAACTTCAGATCCTCATAGTAAAGCATTTCGCCCAACATCAAAAAAGATTAACGACCTCATGCTTTAAGGGGCAACTGTTATAGATATTTTTGGGCACTTCAACCCCAATCAAAAATGTCCATAAATTGAGGGCTCTTAAGTCCCTAAAATTGTTGCTTCACTGCCTAAAGGAACAAGGTCAACTGATTACATCATCTCCCAGAAGTTCTCCATTGAAAACTGCTCATAAATGGTCAAAACTGGACCATACTGAAAGCTCAATGCAGAGGGTGTGATGCATATCACCTTCCCAATGTACAGGGTGCGATGCATATTGACTTGCTCCTCTGTAGGGTGCGATGGTCGAGAATGGACAAATGGCAAGGACAAAAATGCGAGGTGGAAGATCATGTAATCTTCCAGAAGCTTCCCCTCTGACACTTGCCTCTCCATTTTTTACCGGGGATGAGTAAGAGATCATCATTCTCCAAGTGGGAGTAGGAACTATCAGAGAGAAGACACTAATCAAGATCCCAAAAGATGACTCACCTCTCTGTAATCATCTATATATGGATCCCTCATCACAAACATCTAGAGGCTGGAATTTTGTATATTATAGAGAAGTGTTGTTGGTATTCTGGTGTACATTCAAGTGTTGGGTGATTTTTCTTTGCTTGGGGTGAAGAAGGGCTTCTTAGATAGAGGATGATGTTGGGTCAGAGCACATGGTTGTAATCTTCTTGCTAATTTTCATCTAAATAAAGCTATTCTTGTTTCCTTCCATATTCTTGTGTACTTGTTTATGTATGCTTGTATATGGTTGATGGACATCTGATCCTGTGTTATTTATGAACTTAGATCCTTGTTTCTTGCATAGTGGTATGTTTTTGTGATTCTACAGGTCCTTTTGAAGCTGAGCAGACAAAGAGAAAGTGGAAAAACTCTATCAAGAAGGAGAGGAAATCGAGCGCAAGACTCAGGTTGGCCCTCTTGGTTCTCCTCTCATCTATTTTCATAAAAGGAATCAATAGTAGAATTTGATTGTTTGTTTCTAAGATAGCCACCCATCTTAGTGGGAATAGCAGCATCCGTGTGGACACTATTCCCGTATAACAGTGATGAGAATATCACGAATCTCATGCTAATCAATATCGAGAGAGAACAGAAATCATTACAACAAGGTCTAAATACAAGGCCTATTGATGTTACATCATTTCTCAAAATTACAACTTCCTTGATTCCTTAGCCGTGCATAGATAATACAATATTTATGAAAACATTCCTTTGGAATATTACCCATGGTCCTAGAGAGTTGTGATGTAGTCAACATCTCACAGCGTAACAACAATTCGAGGTGTATCAATAATGTTTGATGTGTAACGACAATTCGGGGTGTAACATCAATGGTCTAAAACAATAAGTACTCAAAACCCCTTTGTGAATTATCACACTGTTGTTCATCCTTTGGCTGTGGACTTTGGAGAATCACCTTAAAGAAACAGAGCCAGAGAACTTTTTCCATATTTTCCTCTCTTAGCCATAAGAAAGATATCACCTCATTCGTATTTAACGAAAATTGAAAAATAATATGTCATAACAAAAATGGATTCTTATAACCAGGAAAAAGGTAATTATGATATAAATTCCACAAGTTTACAGGTGAAATGGTTAAGGATCGGGTGAAAGGTGATCTAGGTGGCTCTAGAGACACACATAGGACAAAGAGGGCTTATGAATGCTCAAAACTCAAAGTGATTGGAATGATTTCAAACTAGGACCAAAGCGTAGATATCGTCGTCCTCATCACAGCGATGTGAATGGTTCGTCAAACTGAGCTCGTATGAGGGAGAACAAGCTAGTCAAATTTCTGGTCAAAGCTGGACCCTGGGTGAGGTTTAAATGTCCTACAATTTGACCGACCCCATGGCATGAAACCTAGCTCCTAAAAGCATTCGAAATTATGGCCTCGTTAATTTCCCAATATCCCTTATTTCCTAAAAAATTCAAAATCACCCTATGTTTTAAAAATCATCATATATATATGTGTGTGTGTGTGTGTGTGTGTGTGTGTGTGGGTGGCCTGCCACCAACCCCGCCACACCACCCAACCAACACAACAAATTAATTAAAAAAATAGTGGGTCGATAGGCCATGACTCCCACTAACCCTCCAACCTCCAACCACTCATTAAACATAATATTAAAATGGGGTGTGCACGAGCCACCTCCAGTGGGCATAGGCCACCTCCGATGGACCCGACCCACAACCCAAAAACCTCATACCAATAAATCATTGCCGAAGAATTTGGTAAGGGTGCTAGCGGTGGTCGAACACGCCCGGTCCACATGGCTGGCCCCCAAGCGGGTGATCCCAGGAGTACAATGAACACGCATTGATACCATGTACAATCCAACTATACCATGTATCATGAACAAACAAATGTGCCCGGAATAAATTACGGAGGTAAGGAGTCGGACACCAAATGCAAAAATGAGCCTGAAACATGTAGATTTAAAATAAAAATAAAAATTGTAATGTGTTAAAATGGGAGGGGCGAGGTTTGAGCACCCGACCCCTCCTCAACTAATTTCGCCTTAAACCAATCCACCTAAACCAACTTCTTGGTTAATCTTCCCAAAAACTTATATAAACCCCTCATTCACACAATGCACCTAGAGGCAGCATGGAGGAACTAGGAGTAGGCACAGAAATCGAGGAAATTTTTTAATTAATTTATTTGCAGGTGGAACCATGATTGAGTGAAATTTCGAGGAGCGTGAAATTTTTGTAGTGTCCAAATTCAACAAATTTTATGTTGATCCTACACTTCTAGGTGACACGAACCTAATGGCACAATTAGTTTCCTGATCTGAGTAGTAGATTTGCAGAGGACCCAGAGGAAGGAATCTTTGAAGAATCTAAGGGGAATCTAAAATATTCCTTGAGCCCCAGATTTTCACTTTCTTGGAATTCAAAAATTGGACAGTCAATTTTGCACTATTTGATGCCACAAATCTGATGGTATGTTCAGATTTCCCATTTACTCATTTTATTTCTTGGCCACTTTTCTAAGTGGAGTGCAGGCGTCAGCATTCATGTGCGAGTAGCCATTCCATGAGTTTCGACATCGTGAGATCAATGGAACGAACAACTTCAGCAGTTTGACATCCTTTTCTTCAGATGGCCTTAGACGTGAGGTATATACATTGTTTTCATGTACTTCTTTTGCTATGCATTGTGCTACATCAACATCGGGGAAAACCACCTGGTCTGGACCTTAAAGGTAGCTCCTTTTCCGTTTGGTGTGGTGGCTCTGACTGGATATAATGGGACCAGTTTCCCAATGATTTGTAAATAGGATGGATAAGTGGTTGATTTTCTATTATCTAATAATAATGATGGATGATTTATTCTAAAATGCAAAATTATAAACAACTAATCTATCTCGGGAAATTTCCACTTTAGTGTAAATTTTGATGATCTTTATCTACAAATAGGCATATAGATGACTCTATTGATAAATAAAGACATTAATTCATATGATAATCACTTTGTTCAAGTAGTTGAACAAAGTAATCATTAAAACATTATTACACTATTCTTCATATATCATTGACATAAATATGATTGAAAGAATAACATTACTTAAACATTCAATAGTGATAAGTATAAGGACTCCTGTTAAAACGCATACATATATCAAATGATAGCAAGATTGAATAAACATTGATTCATATAAAAGAATGGAGCAAAGACATAGATAATAGTACCATATGTAATTTGAATCCTTCCTGACATTCAGATTCCATCTTCAAACTTAGAAATACTCTCACAAAAAGCAATAGTGCATATCTCATCAAAGTATTCTTCATTAAAATTCAGAATATAGGCCCAGTCTTCATAAAAAATATATATATCAGAAACACAATAGTGTGACTCCCGATCCAAGTTTTGATACAAAAATTAAGGACCCTTTCTAAATACATGAAAGGGTCTATAAATACTATCTAAGCTAACTTATTATGAAATAAAAATGCTATTATGTGGTATAACTAAATCATGAAAATCTCCTTGAAATAGGAATGCTTGTAGTCTGTAGAATGATTCACTGTTCCGGCCGATCATCCTTTGGCTTGAGCTGGCAGATAGAAAGCCTTGGTTACAATTCTAGAGGGTGACTCAAACATGAATGCAGTTGGGCTGCATATGTAGCATCATGAATTTTGGGAATCATAAAACTGATTGCGTCAGTTAAACATTTCAGTGCTGCCTTCTGACTGTATGGTTTAACTAGGAAGAACCAAAAAGTGTCCCAAGTTAAACTTTGGACACCTGCTATTAATCTCTCCTTCTGTTCTAAATCCTATTTGCATGATTGTTCCAGTGCTTTAACTGATGGAAATTTACCTGGAGTGCACTCTGAAATCAAATTAGATAGATAAAGAGTATCATTAATTAACTCAATCAAGTTACGAGTTGTTGATGTACATATTGAAGTTTCCCTTTCTACTTTCATCAATTGTGATTGCCATTCTAGGAAAATAATTTCCTTGTGTGATTCTAGAATTCTAGGCAGATTTGCAGCTTGCCCTTCACTGGTTCGTTTCCAAGCAAGAAATTTTGTTAATTTCTCATCAGCTTATTCCAAATTCTACCTTGCGTCAACTGATTTGTCAATCATTGATGAAGAAATATCACAGAGGGGCTCAATAAGGGAAATATTATGACATAGTAAATTTAACTGTTTAATCAATTCCTTATTGATCTAGTGAGATTCAGATCTGAACTCTGCTAGTTGAGGAAAAATTTTGAACTTTTCTATTTGTTGCGATAGTTGAGTGATTTGCTCATCTTTTCTTTTACTCATTTGTTCATTCATTGATTTCAGCTTGGCCAATGCTCGGGATAGTTCCTTTTGTTTCTGAACTGCACTTTGGTCTATCCTTTTCTTCTCCTTGAGAAATTGCTCATTTAGTTGATTGTTTAATTGTTGTTGTGTTGCCAATTGTTGTTCTAACTGCTCTGTCCTCTCCTGTCTTCTGGATACCTATGCCTCCAATGAAATAATTTTCTGATCTTTTTCTTTGAGTAAATTGCTAACCTCTGATGCTTTATCCATAGTAGCTACCGAGTATGCCCCAGCATATTGAGAGAGTTTTGTGAGGTCTTCGAAAGGATTGAATTCTTCTTTGCATACCACATTAGCCATCTCTGTTTGTGCAGGTAAAAGGGAAGATTGATCAATCCTTCTCTTTTTCCTTCATCTTTTTACTACAGCCCTATGCTCAGGACTATAGAAGACATCTAAAGGTGGTATTTATTCTATAAGCAAAACAATTTCATCTGATGGATCCTTAGGAATTATCTCTACATCTTGACTTATGGGTAGGCCGCTGGTTCCTTCAGTTGGAACCATATTTGTTGTTGTCTTGTGACTAATTGTCACTTCAGGCGTGCTAAAACCCTACAAATTCTTAGGATTTTTTATAATGGAATCAAACTGTTGCCATTATTTAAGAAGCTTGGGATCAATCTGAGTATCTATCTCCATGTGTTCACTTCCTTTTCCCTATTCTTTCTCCTATTCTGGCACTCTATATTTCTCAGAAAATTTCCCCACCATGGGAGATTTGTCAACAGTTTGTTGTTCGGGCTCGCTTGATTGGATTGTTGGGGTGGTGGTTAATAAGTCTAGAGGCAGAGTTTGCAACCCCTGTTCTCTAAGCATATTAAACATTTCCAACCCTTCATCTTGATACCTGATCCTGCCTAATGATTTTACTTGAAACAGTGATTCATCTGAGGAAAATAGGTCATCGAAGTCATCCTTTTCACAATCAAACTTTGAAAGTTTGGCTTGTTCAAGAACATTATAGGCAACTTTTCTTGGATCATATTTCCTGTTGGGAATTTTTGCAAGACTTAGAATTTGTATTTTTTTTGCCTCATTATCTACATGTTTGTAATCATGAAGAGTGAAAACACCACATCTTAAAGGGAATGTAGGCCAAACCTGCTTCTTGGAATTTCTAAGGGTTTTGGATGTCCCTTCTGTTGTTATCTGATAGGCCAATTCCCAAGCTAACAACTTATCAGGCACATATAGGGGAAGGACATGGGGCCTTGTAAGGCTACCAAAAAGCATTATATAAGTAAACTTGTCTTCTCCAAACCAATTACCTACTGCAGTCAAGTCGATCCCTACTTCCTGAGAAATCCTGGGGGCAGGCGTATCAAAAATAGCATAATACAGAGGCAACATAAAACCATTGCAAATTTCATACAAATGATTTTTGTAGTGAGCCTTCCATAATAGTTGATGGTAAATATGGATTGGCTTAGGGTCTTGAGGAGTCCATCTCCATCCGAGCATCAGATATTTAGAATTAAAGAAAAGAGTATCCATAATATAGGCACTGTAATAAAAAGGGGGAATGGTCCTGGTAGTTTTACGTGCATTTGATCTAAATTCGAGAATTGTTGTGGCTAATTTGTCGGAAAAAATGTTTTCCCAATCCATCACATAGCTATTGATTGCTACCTCCACCAAAGGGACCATTTCAATGGTGAAATTAGTAGAGTCATGTATTCCCCACATTCTACACATCATAGCTCCGGCATAAGAGTAAGGAGAAGCCAATGAGTCCACAAAGTACTTACTTGATGATTCGTGCTTGTGCTTCTTGGGAAAATGTCTCCACTGCTTAATCGGGGCCTACTCTGACTCATTTTCATTTGCAATTTTTTCAAGGAAGGCTTTGTTATACCGCTTTTCAGGCTTAGGTAAGTGATACATTTTCCTTAGATCATCAGGCTGAAATGAGCCAAATATCCTCCCGTCAGCTATACAAAATGTTCTGTTTGAGACTAGAATTTCTTCTACTACCCATCTCACTATGTTATTTTATGGAAGGATTTTTTCTCGCGCTACTATTCTGTGCAGATATGAACAAGCTAAATCTTTCAGGGATAGTTCCGATTTGTTACTCGAGTCAGTTGTGGCTTCCTCTAATATTTCCTCAGGCTCTTCTACTTCTATTAGATTGTAGATGCTCTCCCAACTAGTGTTTCCTAGAATGAGGCATGTAGTGTCTGAGATTAGCCCTTTTTTGCTTGGTCCGGGATCTTTGGCTGGCTGTGTTGTTTCTGTAGGAGCCATTGCTGCAGATTTCTTTGATTTCTTTCCCATTTGTTTCAAATTTCTGATTTCAACAGAATTCTGCACAAGCGTTTGAAAAACCATGATACAGAGAAATGATACTACAGACCAATATGATAATGAAAAAGACTTACGTCGATCAGCAAGTGATAATGGATTATAGTAATATTGTCGAGGATAAAATCTAAAGGAAAGATCTACCCTTAATTTCTTCATTGATTAGCCACTTAACCTGTCAATCGTGGTAAGAAGGTTTTAAATGCCCATCATGTCGTTTATATGCAGAATGATTCATTCAAGCATGGCTTAGATTTCTTTGATGGATAATCAGAGGTAAGTCGCTTGGTGATCGACAACATTAAGGGAAAGGCTTTAATGTTTGTTTTAAATATCTCCAATCACCAAAAGGTGATACAATGCACACAAACCTTTTAAATATATTCTCGAGATGTGTGCCTCATTAATACATTGCAATTGGAGGATAGGTTTGGGCTTTATTATTCTGTCATTGTGATTTCACCGATTGTCAATTACCAATTGCGATATGCTTTTATCACATCAAAGGATTTGAGCCCGCCTTCAATCATGTGTTGGCTTGTTTGTTTTCATCGCTGATTTTCTGATTGCGATATGTTTTATCGCATCGGAGGAATTAAAGGGCTAATTTATATTGTGTTTGGCATTTTATATCTTCGATATTCGATTGCGATTACCTTTTCGGATCGAAGAGAATGAATGTGCTTTTTCATAAGTTTCCTTTGTTATTGTGATATGCGATCTTCCGATCACTTTATTGTAGTAACAAAGAGTTTTATAAATTTTTTAAATTCACACTTTTATTTCTATTCAAAAGGATTTTAAAATGATTCATTTACCTTAAGCCTTTTAATAAGGGTTTTCTTATGATGGGTTAATACCAATTTATTTACACATCTAGCTAAGTCTAAATTTAAAAGGGACCCATTTCATATTATGATTTTGTATAAAAATTTTATGAAATGGGGGGTTGTTGTACAACACAACATGAGGGATCTTGATTCTTAATTGTTTTCATGATTTGTGCTTGATGTGATGCAGAATCATTTGTGAGATGTACTTGTTGTCATGATTTGTCATGTTTGTTTTGAGATCCCTATGTTGAATGTTGATGGGATACTCATGTGTTGCCATGAATGATTGCATTGAAATCCATAGTATGCCATGTTGGTAGGATGTTCATTATCATCATGCATGAGTTTGTGTCATACTGAAAGGAGTCCTTTTTTTATGAGAGTTCTTGCAGTGGAACATCTCTTGGAGCCACTCATGCGTGAGGGAATTTTCCTTGTATGATAGCGACATCACCTCTTATGTACATCATCACTATTGACAACGCTTAATGCAGTGGCCTACACCATATTCGCACTGGGGCTCGGGGACATAGTCCCTCCTGGATGAACTCTGTTATCAATGGCTTATGTTTTCATGTGTTGATGAATGTCATGTTCCTCTTCTCTACAACATGCAGATGTATTCATTTATGTTATTTTAAAAATGGAATTTAACACATCACCAAAGTAAAGGGTCTTGGAAGGGTCCTTTTTCACACTAGGACCTGGATCTACCACTATGTTATTGTTGTTGTTGCAATCCTTGCTAAATAGATGGGCCCTTCCTCCCTAGCAAGGTGTATGGATGAAATACGAATTAGTTAAAGTCCCAATACCACGTGTGTAAAAACATTAGAAATGCTATTCTTTGTATTAAAATGGTTATGAATTACAGAAACAAAATGATGATGTTGTCCCTGTTTACATGGAATTGAGTCCCCTTTCTAAGATTTACATGCCCAAAATAAGAAACATATCAACCATGAGAATATCATGATTCTCATGCTGATCAATATTGAGAGAGAATAGAAATCATTACAACAGATTCTAAATACAAGCCCTATTGTTGTTACATAATTTCTCAAATTTACAACTGCCTTGATTCCTTATCCACACATAGATAATACAATATTTATGAAACATTTCCTTTGGAATAGTACCCATGGTCCTAGATAGTTGCGATGTAGTCAACATCTCGCAGTGTAACAAAAATTTGAGATGTATCAACAATGTTTGATGTGTAACAACAATTTGGGGTGTAACATCAATGGTCTGAAACAAAAATTACTCAAAACCCCTTTTGTGAATTATCACACAGTTGTTCATCCTTTGGCTGTGGACTTTGGAGAATCACCTTAAAGAAACAGAGCCAAAAAACTTTTTCCATATTTTCCGCGGCTAGCCATAAAAAAGATATCACCTCATTTGTATTTAACAAAAATGGAAAAATAATATGTCATAACAAAAATGTATTCTTATAACCGGGAAAAAGGTAATTATGATATAAATTCCACAAGTTCAAAGGTGTAATGGTCAAGGATGGGGGGAAAAGGTGTCTAAAATATGCACGAAACCTGCAACCAACAAGTGCTTATGCACAATTCTTTGAAAAAAAATGAAAAATGAATAAGGCAAAAGAAGAGAAAGGCTTTGTGTGCAGAGAGGTGATGCTGATAACTGTGCCGGGGTATTGACTAGGCTAGCTGGTAGCAAAGTGATGCTTGTGTTCCTGCTTGACTCCGTCAAGCTACTGTTTAGTCCAGCTAGAAGTGGAGCAACACCAAAGATGAAACATAAACTCTAACATCTATAATACTTGTGCACCAATATAACCCCCATCCCCAACCAAAACAACTAAGTTGACCTAGCTTGTAATGTGTGCTAACTGATCAAGAGAATGGAAAGTTTTACATCTTTCACTCAAGCTAGTGTGGAAACCATGATGACCAAAGAATCGAATAATACATCCGGAGGAGTTAGACTTGCTTTTCATGAAACAAGGTCCATTCTGAGAGCTGTATTTCTACCAATGTGTCGCCAATGTTGTAGCGGCTACAACCACCCTCCAAAATTTTTCCTTAGATTTGTTTTGGAGCCTCCCTACCAACCTTCCTTAGGAGCATGTCTTGGACTAGCCAAGAACTTATGCTTTTAGTTGAGTTTCTTTGGCTTAACAGCTTGTGTTCGTAACTTGTTTGTCTTTCACCTGCAAGTTGACCTCTTGTGACTTGTTCTCAAACTGGTTCTTGTGCTGACTTAGAAAACTATGCAAAACTGGAGGGCAACTAGCCTTGCTCTCTAGAATTACACAGTGCATCCTCGCAGCTAGCACTGCTCTCTTGAATTGGGCAGAGCATGCAGGCTGCCTTCCCCAAGAAAATTGTAAAGAGAAGCCCATCATTAGGATTGCTCTTAGAATTTGCATAGTTCTAACTGGAAGCCCTAGCTTTAGTCTACAAATTTCACAGAGCTTGAGGGACAACCAGAGCCACTCAACCTAGAAACTACACAAAAGTCATTCCATGTCTTGCTAAACTTTACATGTGCTCACAGGTTGACCGGTTCCCTCTAGGATTGTGCAATATTTCCTTGCATGCATGTGCAGTTTTTCCCAAAAATAAATAAAGAAAAAATAAAAAACCATCCCTACATTTTAGGAATCTATTTGTGCTTGCTCGGAGTTACATGCAAAATCCATTTTACAAACCTCCCGCCAAGTGTCACTTTTTCCTAGATTTGCGGCATGCACGTCATAAATCTAAATCTTATCAAAACCATTTATTTGATGCCTTAGAGCTCATTCTTCACTTTCTGTCTTGGTGCTCTAGCATTCCAAATGAATCTAGGAGCTTTCAGCACACTCATTACAACTTTTTATGGGTGAGTCCACTTTTCATGTCTTTTGTTGCTTTTCTTTCGCTTTTGACATTTTAGTTTGTGTGGATGTTGTTTGCTTGGTTTTATTGATGATCTGGATTTAAAGAGGAACACAATAAATTACAGAGATAACCATAAATACAAATATGCAACAGAAATAATACTTCATTTCATTAATGTAAAATATTGAAATATGCTTATAAACATAAATGGAAATAAACTAGCTCAAGTGATGGTAGCTAATCTCTGAGAAGAGATGTGACAACTACATGCCTCTAAACTATCTAGCAATGAGGCTCAAAGGCTTATTTATTGTTGAGAAACAATGGAAAACCATAAACATCTAAAAACCTAACCCTAGGAGATGAAGCGCCAAACTATGAGCCCCGTTTTGGGTAAATTGATACATCAATCTCCCGGGGTCGTAACTTTGAAATACGATCTCCATTTGGTGCGCACAATACCTCATTAGAAAGATATATCTAAGGAATACAACTTTGGGATGATAAAAATTGGTCCATGGATCCATGTTTCTCCCATTTTTCCCAAACAACATCGTTTAGGGCCTCAAAACGGCTCCGGAAGTTCAGGACCTGAAAAACTGCTAAAAATAGTAAATTGTGCTACAATTAAGGAAACTAAAAAATTGAAAGAGATAGTTGTGCAGGTCCAAGTGGGATAGGTGGGTGGCCACCAAAATCCACCTGGATCATTTCTCCCCCCTTAGGAAGCAATGGTCCCCATTGCGTTGAGTTCCTCCATGAGATGAGGAAACTTCTACTTTACTTGGTCCCTGGTGAGATTTTCTGCAACCTCTGATGTGTCTAGTAATGGTGGGAAGCATGGTCAAGGGTGGTCCACATTGAAAACTTGGTGTAGGTGAAGGAATGGGGGAATGTTTTGCTCTAGAGCATTGTTTCCCATAGCTTTAGTAATGGTGTAGGGACCATATTAGAGTGGTCTAAGCTTTTGATGGGCTCTTGTAAGGCGTTCTTTCTGCGGATGCAAATATAATTTGTCGCTCACTTAAAACTTGTGTGGTACCTGATGTTGATAATGTTGCTACTTGTACTTGGAATTTTCCATAATGGAGTGGTGATATATCAGCCCATTGTGTAAAGGTGCTCTAGGAGTCAGATCGAATAAATGCTTGACCTGACAGTGCAATGGTACCACTGTGAGTGAGGAGAAGATGTCCCTGTCTTCTTTCATGACCATATCCACCTACTTCTACTACATGGATGAATGCTACCTTGGGACCATGTAGGTGGCTGTGATCTTCCCCTTAATTTGAGGGCGAACCAAATTGTTGGGTAGTAGAGGTTCCGTGTAACAGTCTTGGGTCTGATAGCCTAGAAAATAGGATAAAAATATTGTAAACCTTCGAAATATGCGGACCCCGAAATGTAAATGGTCAAGTCAAAGGGTCGTCCACCCAAGAAATAATATAGAATAATAGGAAGTAAGTCGGTCCATGGACCATAGGAAGGTATAAATAGAGCACGGCTTTATGAGGGAAAAGCAGTTCTTTTGGGTATGATCTTGGAGCTGAAATGTAATGGGTTTTTGGGGAGAACAATTTGTAAGCGTCTGTAAGTATAAGTCGAGTGTTTGGGTGGTGGATAGAGGTTCTAAATCTGTGGGAGTAGAGGCTTGGAAGAGTCCACAACTGTGTGCGCGAACCCCTACAGCTCAGTGCACAGGGTAGATTTGGATGTATTGGTGAAGAAAGTAAATAAAGATAAGTTGCTTTGGTAATTCTATGTTAAATCTAAAGTATCATGGATCTAGCTTTTTGCATGGTTAATATCACTGTTTGATGTATGCGCATATGATTGCATTGTGAATACATGTGAATCTGCATTTAATATAAGTGCACAAACTCGATAAATCTGATAAATGTTTGCTTAATGACCCTTCTAAATACTTCATCAAATATATTAGATATGTAAACAACACGCTCATAACTATTAAAGATTATTCTGGGTTCGGATCTATGCAAAACAAGGCAGCGCGACATAGCAGAATGGTGCGCGAAACCTTCAGACCACATCTAAACATCCCAAGGGTGCGGAAACCTGGTTCTAGCACCCTCCCCTACTACCTTGGGTGAGACCTCATTTCGCACTCTGTGGAGTGCTGCTGAAAGGGCTGGTACCTGAGGGATTTGTTTGGCTAAGTAATTCTTTTGAATCTGGTTCAGGCCCATATAAGCCAACAAATGGCTCTGTTGCGAGGACCGAGATCTGCCTAAGGGGTGTCTAGTGTGAAACGTGGGGACTCGATAGAGAAGAAACCAAGAACAATATTAGTTCAAGGGTAACAATGATGAGCGTGATCCAGTTACCAGTATTCAAAGGACCACGAGGCGAAGAATTAGAACAATTATCATTCATGTTAACATCAGTATGGAACGTGCAACGAATTATGGATGATAATATCAGAAAGGCTACCTTAGTCAGCATGCTGCAGGACCAAGCACTGACATGATACATAAAGTACTCAAGCGATCACCCAACAATAGGGACAGCAGAAATCCAGACCGAATTAAAGATGGAGTTTAGCCAGCCAAAGTCAGAAATACAATCGATTATAGGGTTCAAAGAGATCATGATGATGTCTGGTGAAACCTCATGGGATTTGGAACAAAGACTGAAAAGTACTATTCGGGAGTCTAACATCACATTGACAGACATGCAACATTGCGCTTAGTTTATGGCATTCTTAACACCACATTTGAGGATGGATTTATCACAACATAAGCTCTCAACCTAGGCGAAAGCACTAGAGACGTCAATGAGGTTACACAAAACTCTGTTCCAAGACCTAGGGTTGGGAGTTCAGCAAATATAATCGCAGATCCAAAATTTGTGTTTAGAAATGAAGAAGTTAAAACAAAAATAGGTATCGTGACTAGAAGTCCAGGAGGAATTATGGTGTATAAAGTGCAGAAGCCAGGGACACAATAAATATCACTACCCAATCTCACAGGATTTTGTGGCAACGAGGGGACCAACACTATTGTGACTAGAGGCACAGGCGAGACCAAGCACCATAGCCCCGCTCTGGTGCACAATTTGTCAGGTGGGAGGAAAGCACAACACTGGTAATTGTCATCTATTAACAAAATACAACTAGGCCCACCAACAACTATTTTGTAACTTTTGCAGGTCGGTGGGCCACAAAGATAGACATTGTCATAGCTACCAATTTTGAATCAACCAGTCACCTACTTACAGAGTGCAGACTGAGGCGTGAGGTTAGGATCTAGCCACAACGATCATGCGTGGTGGGTTCCAGGACCGTGGACGAGGACGGGGTGGAATGGGGCCAGGAAGGGGTCGCGGGCAGCTAATCTGCTACAACTGCAAAGCTCTAGGACATTACGCATGGGATTGTACCAACCCCACCAGAATTTTGTGCAGTTATTGTGAGAAATTTTATCATGAGTTGATAGATTGTCCTACACTAATAACACAAACTTGTGAAAAAATGGTAGCGCAACCAACAACAACCCAAAACGTGCAAATGATGAGGTTTGAACCCCCGTGAGGAAGATCCCAACGTCAACATGGTACTAAGAAGTGGCATGACCATAGGAGTGGATAGAAGGAGCTTAAGTAAGGATGTTATAGGGGTGGGTAAGGAGACATATCTGAAAGCTCAGAAGAGCTTCGCGGAAGTCTCTACCCCAAGTAGTAGGGATTAGACTGAGTCGGTTAGGGATCCCTTGATGATAACTACCCTTTTAGAGACATGTATAAAATTTCTTCATGACAACAAGGAGGTTAAAGACTTACAGGAACTGATAAATAGATGTGCATGATGGAGTGAACATTGCATAGTTCAAAAGTTTGGAAGACATGCGTCGCGGACCAGGAGGGAAATGTGACTAACAGCGCAAATCAGCGAATATGAAATGGATTAGGTCATTATGGATCTAAGCTCAGATGCCAACATACTACCTAAATAGACTTGGGAACGCATGGGTAAGCCTACGCTACAATGGTCCCTTATCCAACTGTGGATGGCAAATCAACAGAAGGTGATGCCCATTGGAAGGCTGCAAGGAGTTACAATAGACCTTGATGGTGCAAGTATTCGGACAGACTTTGAAGTTATTGAGCTCATGGATGAAAGTACGCCCTATCCAGCGTTGTTAGGAATAGACTGGGCCACCGGCATGAACGGGGTTATCTATTTAAAGAATCGGAAAATGGAATTTGAAACAAAGTCACTCCGTGTAGTCATTCCGCTAGATCTGACTGAATGACCACGCTACATTGAACCTGTGCACGACAGAGAAAGTGAAAACGACGTAGATTATAGCTACAGAATGTTTGCACAAAGTCAAGAATGGGTCAAGACAATGGAGGATAGAAGAATATCACGAGGCTATGAAGAATCTTGCACTTCTGAGTCAGATGAGGAAGATGAACGATGGTGCAACAGGTTGAATGGAGTGACCACACTACATTGCAACATGGTGACTAAATATCTATACTACGTGAGGGCCCAGGATCGTAAAATGATGAAATATGATGGGCTGATAATAATAATTGAATTCCTAACCAAATTTGAAGTTGCAGTACCCAAGCACCAATGGTTTGATGCAATGAGGTGGGCATTGCGTGCGATGCTTGCGCAATGGTGGGGAACACATGAAGGGACTTTCGAAGATTGGTATGCCTGTAGGCGTATGATGAAGATCATATTTGGGAAGCTATAATTAAGCCTAACGGATAACTACGGTGGACATGATGAACCGCGCATGCACCTTACCAGATGGATCAAAGCCTATGGAGAAGAGCCTTAGCCAGATGGATGCACTTATTTTATCACACCCTAGACGTCATTCCAAGAAACTGGTATACTAAAGCAGAGCTCTGACATGACACAGGTGAGTGGGATATCTTGCACGAAGGGTTTTCGTCAACATTCCTATTTGAAGATAAATGGATGGATCTCATGGATAACACATTACAGCTGGTAAAGGACATCATTTTCAAGACGCCACTGGAACCAAAATAAACTGTGCAACTTGAATGGTCACGATAGCTGATCCAGGCTCTCAAATGCTATAATTTCTAGGTAGAAGATGATGAGGACGATCCATGAAACGTCAATATTCTGGAATCAGAGGGGATCCGTGAGGTGCGTGGACTCAAAATCAAAGATCCAAATATCACGACACTATTGAAAACAAGACAAGTCAGTATCGGAATAGAAGACGAGCCAGAGTATGTAATGCTTGGGAACTATTGGGGCGACATCACAGTGGAGAAGGTTGTCAAATTGTTTTGTGAATATAAAGATTGATTCCCAACAAAAATCATGGAGCTAAAAGAGATCTTAGGAGACCTAAGAATGATGAAGATAACTTTGAATCGAGACGCGAAACTAGTTAAGCAATGACCCTACTGATTGAGTATAAATCAAAGGTCCATGAAGAACGTACAATATGTTTGCAGCAGGAATCATTGAACCAGTCAAGGATTCTGATTGTGTAAGTATGATGGTTGTGCAGGAGAAGAAACAAAAGGGTGAGATTTGTATCTACATGGATCTTAGGAAGCTCAATGATGCCTACGTTAATGATCCATTTCCAACTCTGCTTACAGAGGAGGTACTGGAAAATTTGGGGGGGCAGGAAGCCTACTCCTTCACGGATGGGTTCTCAAGATACCATTAGATCAAGATCGCGCCAGAGGATAGGAGTAAAATGACATTCACCACTGAATGGGGTTGCTTTTAGTACACGGTGATGCCATTTGGACTGAAGAATGTGCCAGAGATATTTTCACCAATAGTGGTATCAGCATTCAAAGAATTTATGCACAAGTTCTTAGAGTTCTATCTTGATGATTGGACCATGTTTGGACTAGTTAAGAGCACATAGCGAGCTTATGGTTGATGCTAGATACTTGCTACTGACACTAGATTGCGCTAAACTTAAAGAAGTGTACTTTCCTTGTCCCATTCAAGAACCTACTAGGTCATGTGGTTTGTAAGCAAGGTCTAATGGTAGATCCATCAAATATCGCCATCATACTCAATCTACAAGCACCATGAAGTGTCAAACAACTATGCGCCAAACTAGGACACATGGGCTACTATGAGAAGTTCATCAAAAGCTACGCCTAGATCACAGCTCTGATGGAACAATTACTAAAGAAGGATGCTACTTAGTGTTGAATGAGGAATGCAACATAAGTTTGGAGACGCTCAAGGAAAAGATGGCATTAGCCCTTATATTGGTCTTTCCGAAATGGGACATCGAGTTTCATGTGCATGTCAATGTGTCATGTATTGCGGTGGGGGTTGTACTTACTCAAACAGGAGTAGAGGGAATTGAGCACCCGATGGAGTTCAAAAGACACCGGTTTTCAAAAGCCGAGAAGAGTTACTCCACTACCGAGTGCAAGGGATTAGAAATGGTATACATGCTTCAAAAATTTAGCCACTATCTTCTTAGAGGCCACTTTAAGATGTATATTGATCACTCGGTGTTAAAATACCTAATGAAGAAGCCTGTGTTGGGGGGGCGCATTTCTATATGGTTACTGTTATTCAAAGAGTATGACTTTGAGGTCATTGTAAAGCTAGGATGTCTAAACATAGGCCCAAATCACTTGTCCCGAATTGAGACTGGCGAAGAGCCCACAAATCTAGAGGATGGACTCCCGAATGCACAACTATATGCGGTGCATGCAGCGGATGGTCACTTTGAGGATATAATCCATTTCTTAACTACAGGAACCACGACATAGGGATATTCTGTATAGTAGAAGAAGGAATTGGTGATACGCATAGCAGAATTCATTGTGATTGCATGACACCTCTACAAAATGGTCAACGATGAAATATTTCATAGGTATGTCCTGGAGTTCGAGCGAGGACAGATCCTAGCTGAAGCACATGAGGGGGCTGCTAGTAGACATTATGAAAGTTGTGCCACAACCCAGAATATTATTTGCATAGGATTATGGTGGCCCACTTTGTATCAGGATTCGAAAGCATACTGTTGAGTCTGCGACGTATGCCAATGGACGAGGAAACCATCGCAGAGAGATGAAATGTTGCTCCAGCCATAGATGATGCTACAACCATTCAAGAAGTGGGTAATCAACTTTGTAGGACCAATCGAGTCGTGAGGGAAGTCGGGCGCACGCTATATCATCACTGTGATAGAATATTTGACATGATGGTTAGAGGCACAGCCGGTCAAGGATTGCACGGTTGCAACGACTACAAATTTTTTGTTCCAAAATATACTGACAAGGTTTAGGTGTCCAAAAATTCTCATGATAAAATGGGTCACGCATTTCCTGAATGAAACAATCAGTGCACTCACTGAGGAATTCTAGATATATCACCAACAAAGTATTCCATACCACCCGCAAGTGAATGGGACCATTGAGGCATTCAACAAAATCTTGGAGACCGCATTGACCAAGATCTATAATGCGCAACGAAATGACTGGTACTTGCACATCCCTACTGTGCTATGGGCATACTGAACCATGTGCAAGAAGTTGATGGGCCAGACACCTTTTTGGTTAGTCTATGGCAAGGTGGCCATTATGCCTATGGAATATATTGTGCCTAGTATGTGGATCACGACTATTATATGTATGGCAGACCACAGAGCTTTGGAGGAAAGGCTCGAGTAGCTAGTGGAATTGGAGGAGGAACGATTTTTGGCTAGATTCCATCAGCAAGTATAGAAGAAGTGAAAGAAAGCATGGTATGATCACCATATCAAGGTGTACACCTTCAAGGAAAATGATCCAGTATTTCTATATGACAATAAGTTCGAGAAATTCCCTGGAAAACTCTGAATGCATTGGTTGGGACCCTATGTTGTCAAGGAAGTTACCAACAGGGGCATGGTTTAGCTTGCTAAACTCAATGGAGACCCCTTCCCAGGCCGAGTAAATGGCAGTCACCTGAAGCTCTACACGAGCGGGTAGGTCGCCTGACTAACCGTTAGAGTAACAGTTTCACCACTCCAGCTAGTTGAAAGAGAGTGTGGGATGGTAAAGAATTCTGGGAGAAAGAGGAGTGTGTACCAAGCTATGCATCAATTTGGCTCATTGACAAGATTGTAACTGCGCGATAAAAAGTGTGTCTATGAATTGCTAAGAAGATAGGTGACTGTTCCTGTCACTATTCATGACAATATGTCTGCATTATGGCAAAAGGGAATAGGCGGTGGGCAATTAAAAGAGGAAGTATGAGCTAGATATGGAACAAGCTGCCACAGATTTTACATGAGGATGCTAGAACAAGTGGGAACTAGTGAATTTGAAATTTGAAGTGGTTATAAATCACTAAGGGGCATCCACCGGGCAACCTACAGTTCTAGAAAATACATGCTAGTTATCGATATGGAGTTGTTCACTATCTCTACACAAGGAGCAAGCCCGAGGGTGGTGATATGGTCGATGGAGAAGAAGGACTCTCTAACGTGCATGGTGTTGACAATTGTGGGCATTCTACAGAAGACAACATCAACAATAGGGAATGTACTAGGAAAGGGGAGACACGAAGCAAAATTGGTCCGAATGTTGTTGCCCCGCCTAAGGGCAGGTCGGCGAACCACAATAGAAAGGTGAAAGAATGGAGGAATAGAGACCATGGGTAGAAATGAAGTTACTAAGTCGTCTCTTAAGGAACTTGCGAATTGGGATCTCGCGGATAACAGCACAGGGCTTGCAAAATTGCAACACAAGATGCAACAGACAATGCAAAGAGTAGATACGAAGGTCAAAAATGGTTGCAGTGGTATAAGGAGATCCCGGATGCGGCTCCAACACTAGAGCTAAAATCCTAGAAAGGGGTGTTCTGTGTTAACTAAGCAGAGCAAAATGAGCATTATTGGTCACCAGAACTAGTATAAACAATGGAGCAGGAGCCGGACGAAGCGTTGTAGGAGACAACAAAGAAGTAGTAGGATGATGAGTGTCACTCAGAGGAAGGTGAAACTGCAAAGCCATGGCAGCACATCTCGTTGCACCAACAAGTGACTTTGGATGAGTCACGATGATTGTGTTGGGGGACTGTTGGGTAGCAGAGGTCCCGCGTAATAGTTTTGGGTATGATAGCCTAGAAAATAGGATAAAAATATTGTAAACCTCTAAAATATGTAGAGCGTGAAATGTAAAAGGTCGAGTCAAAGGGTTGTCTGTCTAAGAAATAATATAGAATAATAGGAAGTAAGTTGGTCCCTGGACCATACGAAGGTATAAATAGAGCATGGCCCTATGAGGGAAAATCAGTTCTTTTGGGTATGATCTTGGATCTGAAATGTAATGGGTTTTTGAGGAGAAAAATTTGTAAGCATTTGTAAGTTTGAGTCGAGGGTTTGGGTAGTGGATAGAGGCTTTGTAGCTATGTGCACAGAGGCCTAGAAGAGTCCATAGCTGTGTGTGCAGACCCTTGCAGCTGAGTGCATAGGGTAGATTTGGATGTATTGGTGAAGAAAGTAAATAAAGATAAGTTGCTTTGGTAATTCTGTGTAAAATCTAAAGTATCGCTGATCTATCTTTTTGTATGGTTAATATCACTATTTGATCTATGCGCATATGCTTGCATTGTGAATACATGTGAACTTGCGTTTAATCTAAGTGCACGAACTAGATAATTATGATAAATGGTTCGTAGATACCCTTCTAAGTAATAATTCATCAAATAGATTAGATTTGTAAACACTGTGCTAATAACTAGTAAAGATTATTCTGGGTTTAGATTTGCATGAAACAGGGCAGCGCGACATTGTGGAATGGTGCATGAAACCTCCAGACCATATGTAGACATCTGAAGGGTGCACAAAGCTGGTTCTAGCACCCTCTCTTGCTACCTCGGGTGAGAACTCAGTTTGCGCTCCGGGGACTGTTACCGAAAGGGCCGATAGCTGCGGGATTTGTTTGGCTAAGTAATTCTTCCAAACCCGGGTCAGGCCCATATAAGCCAACACAAATAGAAAATAAATTTCCTATCTGGGAGATGATCGTACTACCTTTCTTAGAAGAGATCGAAGAAGTTACAGTAGGTGGGGCTACCTTTGGTATCCTATATAATGTATTACACAAAGAAATAATAATAGCATGTGGCCTTTACTCATACACAACATGTTTCTTCCGCAAGTATGGTTGGCCTAATAATACATCACAAACATCAAGTGGTTCAACATCACACGATACCTCATCTATGAAGGGCTTGATGTTGTAGGGCAGGCGGCACTACTAGTGGACTTAGAGATCTCGTCCTTGGTGAAGCCACCTGATGTTGTATGGTTGCAGGTGTGGTATGGTTGGTAGTCCCAACTGCTTCATGACCTCCACTAAAATGAGGTTCTTTTGGCTCCCACTGTCAACAATGAATTGCAGTGGTGGACCCTTCACCCAAATCTGTGAGTGGAAAAGATGCTCCCCCACCTCTGGATCTTTGGGCTCATTCTTCTGGACCTTGGTAGTGGCAACAGTGGCACTGGGCTCCGCATCAATTATTTGCTTCCCTTTGTCATTCCCCTTTTCAGTTTCTGACTCAAGGTCGGAACATGAATTTGATTCTGAAGCCTTCAACTCAACCACCAACAACTGCTTGGTTTGACACTTGTGTTATAAGTGGGGCTCTTATGGAACTCACACCAATTTCCTGTGTCCTTCTTTGACTTCATGGTGTTGTTCTTTTCTTGTGGCTGCGACAGGTTGTCTTGGGTCACCACACCTTTCCTTTGTCCTTTGTTCTTCAGATTCACAGATCCAAAGTCTTGCTTGTTGTTTAAACTTATGCTCGATCTTGACAGCGTATCGGTATGCCATGCTAGGTGAGGAGATGTTCAGAAAATCCATCTCGTCCTGGATGAATCTATGTAGGTAGCCATGATATTTGAGTACCAAATGCAACTTAGAATCCTTGATACCCAATTTTGTGCAAAGGGTATGACAAATATTTGTGAACTTCAACACATCTTGGTTCCTTCCCTACCGCAGCATGGTCCACTTTATGTATTTATCCTCAATGTAGCTTTTGACAAGGTATGTTGGAGAGGTAAATCCCCTCTACGGATAGAGGCGATCCCTACTAGCCCAAAGGGGGTCTAGCAACAATCAAACAATGCTACACTGCAGGTTCCTAGTT
>APFE030628065.1:30477-51662 GCA_000404065.3 Pinus taeda | reverse complement strand
AAGAGATGCTCCTCCTCCTCTGGATCTTTGGGTTCCTCCTTCTGGATCTTCGTGGTGGCAACGGTGGCGTTGGGCTCCGCATCGATAATCTTCTTCCCTTTGTCATTCCCCTTGTCGGGTTCTGACTCAGAGCCGGAACATGCATCTGATTCTGAAACCTTTAGCTCAGCCACCAATGACTGCTTGGCTCGACACTCACTTGTGTTGTGAGTGGAGCTCTTATGGAACTTTTTCCATGTCCTTTTTCAGCTTCGCGGCACTATTCTTTGCTTACAGCTTTGGCAGGTTGTCTTGGGCCACCCCGCCTTGGCTTTGTCCTTTGTTCTGTGGTTTGAGGTCACCTTTCCCTTGCTTTGGATTTGTAGATCCAAAGTCTCGCTTCTTCTGTTTAAACTTTTGCTCGAACTTAATGGCATATCGGTATGCCGTGATGAGCGAGGAGATGTTCAGGAATTCTATTTCTTCCTGGATGTACTTGTGCAGGCAGCCACGGTATTTGAGTATCAAATGCTGTTTCGAATCCTTGATACCCAACTTTGTGCGAAGGGTATGGAAAATATTGGTAAACTCTGACACGTCTTGGTCCCTTCCCTGCCGCAACGTGGTCCACTTTATGTATTGATCCTCATAGCTTCCGACAGGGTAGTACTACTCCTTGATGGCATCCCGAAATGAATTCTAGGTGGGTGCGGCTGAAAATAGTGAGCCGGTACTTTCATCCTTATGCTCGCAGTAGGTTTCCCACCAGTCCTTGACGTGGGGGGCCGCCTTGAGAAGAGAGAAAATAATCTTTTCCCGACTGGAAAAATCATGAACAGAAAAATAACCCTCTAGCAGATTTAACCATTTATCGATGGCATTTGCATCTATCTGACCCTTGAATATGGGGATTTCAAAATTAACTTGTACCTTAAATAGTGTGGCGTTTCCAAAGTAGCTATGGGAAGTCAATGCGTCGCCCCTGGGTAGCCACTGAAGGATCTGGGCAAAGTTGTCCATCATCGCGTTCCTTTGTTGCTTGAGGGCTTCTTCGAGAAAGTTTTTGATAGGATCTCCTGCTCCCTCGTCTTTCTTTTCATCTGCTATGGGAGGCCATCCAGTTTTGCAAGGCTAGTCTTGTAAAGGTTCGACTAGTTCAAGCCCTAACTCCTTATATCTCGACCTCGTTAGGGACATGCAAAGAAAAACAAAGAAAAAGAAGACCGCTCTGATACCACTGATCTGGATTTAAACAGGAATGCAACAAATTACAGAGATAACCATAAACACAAAGATGCAGCGGAAATAATACTTCATTTTATTAATGTAAAACACTGAGATATGCTACAAACAGAAAATGGAAATAAACAGTTAAGGCGATGGTAGCTTATCTCTGAGAAGAGATGTGGTGGCTACATGCCTCTGAACTATGTTACAATGAGGCTCGAAGGCCTATTTATTGTTGAGAAACAATGGAAAACCCTAAACATCCAAAAACCTAACCCTAGAAGATGAAATGCCAGACTGTGGGCCCCGTTTGGGTAAATTGGTACATCAACTCCCTGGGGTCGTAACTTTGGCATACGATCTCCGTTTGACACGTACAATATCTCGTTAGAAAGATTTATCCGAGAACTACAACTTTGGGGAGAACAACATTGGCCAATGGCTCATGGAACCATGTTGCTCACAGTTTTCCCAAAAAACTTCGTTTAGGGCCTCAAAACGGCTCCCGAAGTTTAGGACCCGAAAAAATGCTAAAAATAGTAAACTATGCTACAATTAAGGAAACTGAAAAGTTGAAATAAACAATGGTGGGGGTCCGAGTGGACTTGGCAGGTGGCCACCAATATCCACCTGGATCATGAAAAAAAGTGGCCCAAGTGGGTCTTACATTGAGCATCATAGATTTGTCTTTTATGTGTCTATCCAAAAAACCTTCCCACGAATATTTAACACGGGGAAGGGCTTTCAATAGTGCGAATGTGACCTTCTCATTTTTAGAAAATATTTGGACAAAGCAATAACCCTCTAAGAGATTTAACCATTTATACATAGCATTTGCATCTATTTCTCCTTCACATAAAGGGATATCAAAGTTAACTTGTACCTTAAGAGTGTCGCACCTCCAAAATGGGTGCATATTGAAGGTACCTCAGAGGCTATTCGCAGTCATCGAAGAATCTCAGCAAAATTGGCTATCATCTCATTCCTTTATCGTGTGAGTGCTTCCTCAAGCAACTAGCTTGATAGGATATCCTACTTTGTTATTTCTCTTTTCTTCTGCCATGGGAGGTTGCTTGGGCTAGTGAGAGTGGTTGTCCTCAAGTGAAACTACCTTGAAATTCAACTCCCTATACCCTAACCTCATAAGGGACATTTGTTGGGAAATAATAAGGAGAAAATTTCTCTAATAACACTAATCTAAGTTCTCTAGGAAATGAGACTAAATATTAACAATAGAAAAGGTCACAAGCGCAAAAAAGAAATAATGTAGAGAGAAAAAATAACATGAAAAGATCTTAATTTATTTCTATTAAATGGTAATAAGTGTCACAGAACTACAAAATGAGAAACTTCATGGCTTTTACAATGGTGAAGGCTCATATTTATATTATTCACAGTGTCTTTCCACCTAGAGTCGTGCACTTTCATTATATTTCAAAAACCATTACCCGTTACAAAAAACCATGTACGAATACCATTAATCACTATGGTAAAAACCATCGAATGGTTCTATAAGATAAAACCTAATTATATGGTTAGGATTTTATTTGTTTTCTTCCACCTTTCAAATAACATGATTGGATACCATGTTTTACCCAAACCATGAACTTGTAAACCACCAACAACAAAAAACAATTAGTAACCATGGTGATTCACTCACATCCACTTAGATCACTCTTATAGTCATTCATATTACTTATTGCACTTTCAAATTACCATGAAGTTCTTCAGTGTTATAGTCATTCATATTACTTATTGTACTTCCAAAATACCATGAACTTCTTGCATAGGTTTATAACTATCATAACTTGTCAATTAACTATGAGCAATTGCCTATAATAACATATTACCAAGAAATTTTCAAGCATTTAATGGAACAAAATTTTTAGGGAAAAAAATATTTTGATAACTTTAAGTCTAAAAATTCACATAATATGTGAACGAAAGTAAATTATGAAATGTAACAAAAATATATATTTCTAGATTTCAAAGACGAGACTTTACTAGCAATGGTATTCACATGTAAGATTATAATTTTCCAAGAAAGTGACATTTTAGCATATTTTAAGTCTCCAAAATAGAATAAAGGCTTACTTGATAGGTGGGAGTCGCGACTCTCAATACAAAATCCTCTAGGAATTTGTCTTTGTTAATTTCTTTAACATCTTCTCTTTCTTCCTCTTGCAGATGGAAAGCAACGAAAGCTTCAATAACATTCTCAAATAATTTCAAGGAACAACAAAAGATTCCAAGCACTATGCATTTGTTGATTTCTTTGACATTTTCTCTTTCTTCCTCTTGCAGATGGAAAGCAACGAGAGCTTCAATAAGAGTCTCAAATAATTTCAACTAACAACAAAAACTTCCAAGCACTAATATTGTGTCGACTTTCATAATGTTTTGTTCAAGTCCATAGCACATATATCTCATTGTTGCAACAACCACTAGACACATATTCCAAGTCGCCTACCCTCAATTCAATACCGAGCTAATCAATAATTCACAAACATGGAAACTGTATACCAACTTTCAACACTTGTATGCACCCACAATTCATCGATAATTATAGAGCTAATTTGTTAAATGAAAGTTGCAATAAAACTCTCAAGTTACTAACCAATTAAATATTAAAAAAACAATTTTTTTTAAATTATGTTACAAATATTCATTTATTCTTAATTTTAAAAGTATATAAATCAGATTTAAATTAATAATAATTAAAATTGAAAGACAATTATATTCCTATAATCCTACTTTAACAAAAATTAATAAAAATAGTTATAATACTTCAATAATGGAGTAATCTTACTTTAACCATGATTAATAAAAATATTTACAATATTTCAATAAATGAGAATGTAAACACTATGTAACCCAACCGAACTAGACCCCATCAAGGTTCGGGGTGAGCAAATTTAACATAGATACAACTAATAAGCCAACCGAAGCAAAATTGTCAATGTTCCTTGAAAAAAAAAAAGAGAATCGCAATTGATTCCTTGTCCTCATGCCTGTCTTGACACATGAAAAAAAAAGAAACACAATTCATTCCTTGTCCTCATGCTTGTCTTTACACATGAGAGACCTGGTTGTGGTACTGCTCTTCTAAGATCGTGGGGCTTCAATCGATCACTTTTGATATAAAGGTAGTAGAGGCGATCACGGATCTT
This sequence comes from Pinus taeda, assembly GCA_000404065.3. Taxonomy (NCBI): domain Eukaryota; kingdom Viridiplantae; phylum Streptophyta; class Pinopsida; order Pinales; family Pinaceae; genus Pinus; species Pinus taeda. The sequence continues at coordinate 47,286 of APFE030628065.1, read as the reverse complement.
CTGAAATCTCCACCTCAACATATTTTCGAGACACAAACAGAAAATCCCTTTCATTATTGAAGAATGTTATAAAATTTATGAAGAATGTTAGATCATAATGAATCCTTGTCTTCTAGCTATTAAATAACTGGTTCCCCTTTTAAACACATGAACAAACCTGGCCTGTAACAAAATTATAACAAAGTTTACTATGCTAAAAATTCATGACAGTTCAAGTTCACAATTTATATACTTAACTTAGAATCTCATAGTATAAGAGATGTATTTTTGGTTGCTGGCTGGCTGGCTGAAATGAGTGGCAGACAGAGAAGACAAGGTTCGGTGATCAATGCAGACAAAATCTTCTATTGACTTAGCTTTACCAGAATGATCTTCTAGAGCAATTGGGTTGGAAACATTTTCACGGTGTTGGAGATAGGTGGGATTTAACATAATCTCAAAATGTTGAAATAAGTCATGAATTAGCTGAATTATTTTAAATAATAATTCTTGCTGTGTTTAATTAGCTGTCCATATATCAAGGCATTTCGAAGCCTATCAAAAGTGCACTGGAGAATTATATATACAGTTTGAAGTGAGCTTTGGTCTATTCCATAACAATGTCTTCCCAGATGAAGGCTTTGAAATTTATGGTTAATTTACTCATTGCAAATATAATTATATCTCTGATCAGTCCAATTCAACTGGATTGCAAGGCAGCACCTGCAAGTGCAAGAGTAAAGTATTTTCCAGGCTATCATGGAAATCTTAATTCAGAGATATACGCCGGGTAAGTGTCATATCTGTCCAAAGTGAAGAATATCTAATCGCAAATACAGTCCATATTCAAATATATAACATTAATTAAAATGATCAAATTCAAGTTTCAGGTCAAATTTATTTATTAACCAGTTAAAAGTACAACATTCCTAGAGGAGCTTAAGATTTCAAGGTTTCTAACATCCATAATTTATTAAAGACTATATAATGACACCAAGTGGGGCAGAAAACATTGAATTTGGCATCCCAGCATGGCAGGTTCCATGTTGAGATGAATATGCTCTAGTTTGTAAATAAGGAATCAGCAGTGTTTATGTAAAGATGGACAACACAACCAAAGAGTTGATGGATCTACCCTTATAAGTGATAACGTGATACAGATGTCTATGTATTACCCATAGAAGAAAAAATTTACCTTTATATGCACACCATACATAGAAGCAATAATTTACATTATATGCACACAGTTTGAAGTTTGACATATGTTTGAAAAATGCCTATGGATACTTGATGAAACTTGGTAGCCATTGAAGCTAAAACCTGACTATTGGAGTGAAAATTGTTATATGGATCGTTGAAAGATGTTAAAAACTTGAAGGGAGAATTGTTATATGGAGTGCTTGAAGATGTGATTCTACATGCTTATAACGTACTGGATGACCAATTGAGTAACTACTTGAAAGTTTTTGTGCTTTCTTCATATTCATGCAGGTATGTGACAGTTAGTGAGCTTAATGGAAGAGAACTTTTCTACTATTTTGTGAAGTCAGAAAGAAACCCAGCAAAGGATCCACTGCTTCTTTGGCTTACAGGAGGTCCTGGTTGCTCTAGTTTCACTGGATTTGCCTATGAGCTTGGTTCGCCATCTGGGAAACCTTACTTGTCCCTTAGTGTCTGCTTCAATGCTCAAAATTTCTATTTACTAAATGAATTATGATCTTGTATATATTTAATTTTGAAATTGAGTAATCTGGGAATGCTCAAAATTTCTATTTACTAAATGAATTATGATCTTGTATATATTTAATTTTGAAATGGAGTAATCTGAGAAATGGGCATGTGAAAGACTTGTTCAAATGGTTAACTGTAAGTCTCAAGTTTCGTTTTTTCCCATGTTGTTGGAATTGGCAACTAAAACCTAGTCAACTGCTATTATAATATCGTTTATATGATACTAAGATACAATTGTAACCCAAAGAATACTGAAAATCTATAAATTATGGATTTTATACTCCTGAGTCTTTAGCTATTCAGTGGTGAGCTCATCTGATTGCCTTCAGGATAGATTGCGAAAAGCTAATTGTCAGAGCTGCATCTTATGCATCTAGGCAGGGTGGGATGCTATTTAGTTGTGATCATAGCTTTGGGGGAAAAGGGAGCATAATGGTACTGTTTATAAAATTTGTAGAGGAAATTTATAGCTATCTCCTTTATTTGATATTTTTAATGTTAATCACAATGATTTTCTCCTATTGCAGGTCCAATGACTTTTGATACTAATAACAATTCTGGGAATCTGCCCACGCTCGTCTCCAATCCACACTCTTGGACTAAGGTGGGCGTTCAAGGCTCTTGGTTCTTCTAGTATGGTTCTAATGAAAAGTTTTCAATTAAGATACCAAAACTTTTTCCTCTTTCAACATTCGTTAAGGTCAAGTGTGCATACTAAGGTTTCGTAAGGCCTGATTATGTCTTTGATATCGTATCTCTGTTATCAATTTTCCTGTTCTGTTGATTTTGTCACTTTGGAATTTGGCATTGTTAAATTGGCGTTCAACTTGGACTTAACTTGGATGCCATTGAATATTCTGGAACATAAAACTTTTACTGTAATGGACATAACTTGGAATAGTTTTGCACATGTAGGTCTCCAACATTATTTTTCTTGATTCTCCAGCTGGGACTGGTTTTTCTTACTCCAATACATCTACAGATTACGTGACTGGAGATTTTAAGACTGTCTCAGATATACACACTTTCCTCATAAAGGTTTTCAGTTATATCCCAGTACAAAAATATTTTATAAATGTACAGAGTTTTGTGAATCTCAGTAAAGTTTATAATCGTGGATGCAGTGGTTTGAGGCATTCCCTGAGTTTCTATCTAATCCAATATATATCGGAGGGGATTCTTATTCTGGTATGATTGTTCCACTGGTGGTACATGAAATAGAAAATGGTATAGCAAACACGATTACTGTTTTGTTATTTAATTGACTTCTTTGTTCTTCTGTTTTTGGAGTAGGCTGGAACTTCTTTATTGTAGTAGTACTACTATAAGTTGATCTGAGCTTGAATTTCAGGAAAACACTGTATTTCTCTTTGCAACATTGCATCTGTAGATCCAATTTATTTTAAGATTGAGACTCTGATGTTTGACTGTTACAATTTCTCTCTCTTGTCTGTGACAGGAAATGAGGCTGGCATTAAACCAACCTTGAACATTAAGGTCAAAACTCTTTTCGAATACAATTGAAACTCATGGCTTTGCTCATTCAGGCCTCTGCAAAATATGTTGACGGCTACGAACAACGTTATGTTCTTCATTACGATTTTTACTAGATGGTCTCTTGGTCTGACTTCTTGAATGGCTAGTTTTTCAGGGTTATCTGGTCGGAAATGGGGATACAGATGAAGCATTTGACAGTGCACAAGTGCCTTTTGCACACGGAAAAGGACTTATTTCAGATGAATTATACCAGGCGTGTATCATCCAACAATAACATAAGCTACCATGGAATCTTATGCACAATTTGTATATTCTTGATGCACAGATGGTAGTTACAAGGATGTGATTTAAATCGTAGTCTAATATGATATTAATTTACTATATGTTTACTGTTATGTTTCAAGTATTTAAATCAGTTGTCATTTCAGCAGCTGTTCGATGTGAAATTCTTCATACTTTTTTGGCTGCAGGCAGTAAAGGAGACTTGCAATAGTAGCTATTGGTATTCCACCAATCCTTCATGTCAATCGAACCTATTGGCAGTCTGGAAGGTAATGCTTGTAGTCCCTCGACTTCTATCACTCCAGTTGCTTTTGGTCAATGCAGGGCTTAACATCATTCCTTGCAAAATTAGTCCTGATTTGGTATTTTGAAAAACAGAATTTGATCGGAATCAACACAGCTCATGTTCTTGATCCGATTTGTTTCCCCATTTCTAAGAAGCAACAAAGTCAAAGCAGTCAAAAATTTATAACCAAGAGGTACGAGAAATTAGAACTATTTGATCAGCTGCTTGGATCAAGGAGGAGGATGTTTAGTCATGGTTGGTTCACAAAATCCTCTGAGGACGAGTGTCTGACAGTCCAACTACAACTTGGTTACCAAGATAGACCATGCCCTACTGTGGTAAATGCAATAAGTTCTCTGCTACTCATGCTATGGATTTATAAACTGTTGGATATGCAGTATAGCAAATTTATTGAACATTTTCGTTTAGGCTTCTGACAACCGACATATCCGGACATATCCAGTAAAAGAAGATGATTCTCTTCATATGTGTTTTATATCTCAATGGATAAATCTTTTCAACTGCACCAGCTAGGATTTAACAATGAAATTATTAAATTCATAACTTTTTTCTTTGTTTTTTGGTGAAGGACAATTGAAGTTCTGGATTTTGGTTTTGTAAAGTTGGCCATTTTCATTCGACTTCTTTCATAGTTGCAGTTCTTGCAATTGATGTATTTGTGTAAAGTTGCACATTTTATTTCACCTTTTTTCATAGTAGCAGTTCTTACTGTTGATCTTTCTATATATATTCTACTAATAGAATGGTTCATACTGTAAAACAGGACAAATATCAGCTTTCCTACATTTGGGCAAAGAATCCCTATGTCAGAAAAGTAATTCATGCGCAGTCGGTATCCACTTTAACCTAGACCCTGCTGGTTTGGGCAGTCACTATTACTTCTCCTTTTGTCATTTCAACATGTTTATGGCAGGAAACTCATGCAGTTTGAATAATGTCATTTTATGGTTCTCTGGACTGAAGTTATTGCACTACAACTCCCAACATTTGAATGTTTATTGTTTTGATCCATAGGCCATTTTTTTATTATGATCTATTTGCAGAGCGATCTCATGAATGAACTAAAATGATTTTGATCTACACGTGTACTCGTATAGACCAGTGTCAAACGATTGATACCATATAATTCTAGTTTTTTCATTGCAAGTCACTATGTATTTAAGGGTTCTCGTATATTCCTGGGTAGATATTCATTCCTCGTGATTCCATAAGGGTACCAAACGAACATGGTATCCATGATCGAAAAGTCTTACCTGCTTGAGCTCTGTGTCCGAAGTCAAAGGATAACATTCTATTAATCAGCTAGTCTCTGTTGGAGAATGTTGGTAGCAGAACCTAATCTGATCAATAATGGAAGTAAGGAATGCTGCTCCTGACTTTCATTTATATGATTGGAACGGGGCCACAAGCCATGCTGGGTGATAACATTTGAAGTTCCCTCCCTATGAAGGAACATGGCTCTTTAGGAATCAAGACCCAGTGGGATCCTTCCTTCGTAGTGCTTGCCCCGGTCCTCTGAATATGCAGGTCCACATGGCTCATACCATATTGACCCATTGTAGAGAACATAGCACTTTTTAAAATGAGATTATAGAGCACAAACCAATTTTTAAACCTTTGTAAAATGACTTCCAGCAGTTTCTAAGCTACTGGTGTGTCCTTAAGAGAGTGAAATAGTCTGGCTATATGCTCATTACTCGCACAGACACCAATTCTGGCAGGTTTACTGATCGAAATTTAAAGTACGAAAGTATGATTTGGCTAATTACTAAACATCTATCATCCCTGTTAATCCATCATCCCTCTTACTGTGATTTCTCTCGAAGGCGAATGTGTATATTTGTTTGTTTTAGAACAAATGACAGTTCTTTTTCTTTTCATCTAAATTTTATTTCTTCTGTAGGAGGAGATAACTGGAGAGTGGAAGAGGTGCACACCTCGCTTTAAATATAATCGTAATGTTCTTAGTGTGGTGGAATATCATCGCAATCTTACCCGGAAAGGCTACCGCGCTTTAATATACAGGTCCATTCATACCAATATAGTTAAAAAAAATTGTTTAGGTCCACTTTTATTGTGACAATGTGATTACGAATTAGGCTTTAGGTTAGTAGAATTACTATGCATAAAGCCCTCAAGTCTTCACCATCGGATTTGACTAGCTTTTTTGTCATGACAGTGGTGATCATGATCTCATTGTACCATTCATTGGAACTCAGGCATGGATCAGATCATTGAACTATACCATAGTTGATGATTGGGGGCCTTGGTTCGTGGATCGACAAATTGCAGGGTAAGACTTAATGCTTAGATTCAATGGCCTTTAATTTTATATTTGGTGTTTGTTTGAAAAGGAAAGTGCACTATAGATGATTCTACGGCAGAGAACCGTCCTCTACCCTGTCTACCCTCTCTTACTCGTCTATAGAGATAGAGTGGAGCTTTTTGTTGCATAGTTTCATCTTCTCAAACAATTGGACAATGAAAACAGATGGCATTGTGGTTAGTCCCTTCAGGTTATGTGAGAAATTGAACAGCGTGTTTTTAAAAAGTAGGTAGAAATAAATACATGATAAACACAACGAGAATAATACATCGATACCCTGTTTTATTTTGAAAACTCTGCAAGTAAATTCCACTGTGAATAATAAATTTACTATTCTTAGCCCAAAGGCATCATTACAATAAATTTCTGATAATTCTGATGCTTTTAAATGCTTTTAAATAGGCTACGCATAGCTTGTTAATACTATGGAAAAAACCAGAAGTTACCAAAACTACTAGCTCATAAATGGCCGACTGTAAATTGACTATGATTAAGTCAAATTCACCCAAACTATCCTAACACAATGAAAACAGATATTATATGATTAGTGTCTTAATCAGGTGTTACAAGAATAAGGTTTTGTCAAACAATTGAACCATGAAAAAAGACATTGTGGTTAGTGACTCAATCAGGTCATGAACAATTAAGGTTTATTCCTTATCGTTCAGTAAAAGGGCCATTTGTTTGAGGTAAGAAACATTGATGCTGTATCCATTTTGTGTGCAGATACACAAGATTATATGACAACAACCTGACGTTTGCAACAGTCAAGGTGGAAATTCCAATCCTAGTTATACCCTTTGATGTTTTAAAAAGTCTGATCAATTAGTTTTCTCCGCTTTACTTCTTGTTATAAAAGTTAAATGGAGGATGATTGATCTATCTTGGGTATGCAGTGGCTAATAATGAGCTGAACATTTTGCAGGGAGGTGGCCATACAGCTCCAGAATACAAGCCTCGGCAATCATTTGTGATGTTCAAGCAATGGAGCTCCGGAGAACCTTTGTAAATTGTGAACAACCATCTGAATAGTGTTTTGCACAAGACCCCTTCGGTACTATTGCCTCTGCGCTTTATTTTCCTTTCTTCGCAAAAATTGTATGGATATTGTCAAACAGTTGTGTCTCTGCAACTCAAGTTTAAGTGTGAAGTGCAAATTGATGTTTCTAAAGGCCAATGCTAGTGCTACCTATATGGAGCTTAAGTCTAGCTTCCGAAGAAACACTTAGAAACTCACGAGCATGTGCCAACAATATAGTGCAGTCTATACAATCTATATAAAAGATCTAATACAGTCCATAAAATTTACATAATGAAACCTAAGACTCCAGATTTCTTTAGGAAGGCATGTTGTGTACATTGCTTAAATTTTTAAATGACTGTGTAGTTCAGATTTATTCTAACTCAGTATTAGGTAAACAATTTAATTGCTCATGTTTAGATGTTTAAACAGTTTAGATCAGAGATGAATTTATATCAGTTCATTTATTTATTTCTATTTTTCAAGAATATATTATGAGAAACTCTATAGAGGTAGTTAAATTGGTGACGGTTGTTTATTAGGTAAACTATCTAGATTTAATGTTTAATTTATTTCCTTTGAATAAAAAAAATACATTATATTATGTGAAATACAAAAGTAGTTTTCTTGTACTTAGGCTAGCCTTATTACATATAAAATAGGAGCAATGAGTTACATGATATCTCTTATCATAAGTGATAAAATATTTAGGTTTTCTTAGTGCAAAAAAACTAATACTTCAAAATATTCAAAATTTGTGATATTGATAAAACATGTTTAGGTATATTCAATGTTACCAATGTATATATAATACAATCAGTTTGGGCTCTATCATGTTCTAATACCTTGCTCTCTATCATGCTCTAATACCTTGCTCACTATAGCCAATATTCTAACTTTGTGCAGTGACTCTAATACAATTGCCAGTGAAATAGCTTGCATGACCAACATTTTATTTAGCCTTTGTTAATTTTGTTGGTAGATTGTCTAATGGATTTTAAAATTTTTCACTTTATGGTTTTGTCTTTTTGTCATGTTCTATGAATGTTTAGATCAACCCTTCACTCTTTGCTTACTTTATTTATATCATCTATGCTTGTTTGGCTTTCTTCATGTTGTTTGTTGGCATCCCTTGTTATGCTCATTATGTGTTCATTCTCATACTTTTTTTTCTCACGCTTCCAAATGCCATACTCCTTTGTATGGCACTCTTTGTTCATGCACTCATAAATTCCTATAACGGTTGAGCATCCACTCCTTATTAAGAAATGGGACATTGTGTTAATTTGTATGGCTAATACCATACCCAAATTGACTTAATAGTCTTAACAATCTTAATATTTCACTGTCTTCATAATCAAATAACTATATATAAAAATTCACAAAAACGTTGTATATAGCTACTATTTCTCTTACTTGTTACAAATACACTTACGGAAATTTCAAAATCCATGTCTTTATGAATGTAGATTTATTTTAGATATATTTTATGTGAAAAGATTAAAGGTTTTGTTTAACATTTCTTTCTAACTTGTTGGAAATGGCAAATCAATAAGTTTTAATTTTTTCCCTGATGGGGGTGACATTATTGTTTGAAAGGTGTGCCAGTTACAATGATTAGCATGCGTGAAATGATAGTGGTGAAAAGGAAAGTGTGCACGGGGATGAGAGCCAAGGTCTCCACCTGTCTTGACCTCATCTTCACGTGGCGTCCACATTGCCTTTAGGGTCAAACATATCTACCATCGCCAAATCAATTTAAATGCATGCATGTGGTGGAAGAGGGGTCTCAGTCCAACATTACCCTTGTTTTTTGTTTCCGTCCATCGTAGCTAATCAGGGATTCATCTAAGGGAAGATTGCACATGAATTGGGTTTTTGATGTGGGCGTTAACATGCATGCCATGATGCACACTTGTCCTTATTTGGTTTTCACTCACAAAAGCCTTCTCTCATGCACGGTCGATCCTCCTGCATTGGTTTTCCTTTATAAACATATGGACCTTATCCGAGGGTGGTGGATTTTCAATATTGTTAGTAGGATTGCAAAAAAATTCCAACTCTCCTTTGACTCCTAGTTACCAACGTGGGAGCTCAACAATTTATGCGAAGGTTTGTCTATGTATTTCCAACCTTTACGATTCATTTCTTGTTGTCAATAACTAGTTATTGTGTATCATTTCGTCTTGGTAGTATATCTGGTTATTACACATGCCCATGTTCTTTGTTCTGTTTCTCCATAACAGAACGAGGGGTCCCTGCTTTGAGTTGGTCCATGTGTTACTCACTGTGTCCTCCCAAATTCTTGACTTTGTGGGTATATCATTCAATTGGCCTATATTGGTACGTGGTGTCTAGTGTTCTGGCACATTTTCGATATGTTTTTGATTGTTTCACGGGTTGGGCCTTGGCTAACCTGTGTCTCCTAGTTCCAATCTGTAAGTCTCTTTTGCAAATTCAATTTGAAAGGGAGACTTATCTAGTAAGTCATTTTGGGTCATTCTTTCTTTCTATGGTTGATGATGCCCTCATTTCATTCAGCTTGCACACTTTTGTAATATTGCTTATCCATCATTGTTGTCTCCTCGTCGACCCACCTTCACTTGTTCATACATATTTTCCCGACTATTTCATGGCTTCCAGAAAACGCCTACCAAGTCGTTGGGGTGGCATCTCATACGCATCCTCCTCTCGTCGTCGACGTCTCCTTGGTTGGCACTATGTGGCTTATCATTTTGATTTTGTACCCCGTGAAGTGAGGAATGAGATTCTTCACTCGGAAGCTAAGGAATTTGGGGACCACACATATTTTTCTGACTCTGAAATCAATGACAACACCTTCAGGTGGACTTCAGATCTTCGCAAATTTCGAAAAAGGAGGCCTAATTTTCTTCACTCATTAGATGTGCACCATTAGCTCGATACCTTGCTTCACATGGTCATTAGATACAATATGGATGATATTATGGCCATATTAACACGGGTGGAGCGCTACGTGGTTTCTAATTCTGAACCAGGATCAGATTCGCAGTGTCACACACCAGTTGTTATCAATGCTCTAATAGGGAATCCACCCCAAGGTAACTCCAACTCCCTCTCTTTAGTTATTATATTAGATTATTAGTTTCTCATGGCTATCAACTTTCTATTTTTCAATAGGCTATGCCTAGCTTTCCTATGCTTATATCGCTTTCAAGATGTCTTAGTATGCTATATGTGAACATTGGTTTTGTTTGGCTACCCTGAACACACTTATGCATGTAATCACTTGTGGGCAATGTCTTCTATCTCACTTGATCTTTAGTATGTTTTGTATGTTTTTTGAAAAATATAAGAATTTAACCTAAATGGCTACAGAAAAGGTCCAAAATTATTACTAATAGAAATAGTTAACATTATCTCCTATTAAAATACAAAATCCAAAAAAGTTTTAAGAGATAAAAATTATTGATGTAATATCAAATTTTCAAATAATATAAATAAATCTATAAAAACTTTAAAAAATATATATATATATTTAATAAATAATTTATCTTCAATTTAAACAATTAAAAATTGTAGAAATTCTCACTGTAGGTCAACAGATTATGCAATAGACTAAAGAAAAATACAATATCTACTTCTACAACACTTTGCGGAAGCCGAATCAAATTGAGCAAGATCAATGAGAACACATATAACTGAGAATGAGAAATCAATCACACATAACACAGAAGAAATAACCCGGGGAGAGCCTCAGCCTAAAATCCCAATCTCTCTATTATCATACAAGCAGAAATATGTTCAAGTTACAAAAAGAATTAGCTCACAAGCTATCTTGCTCTCTTTGCAATCAAACAATACAGCGCACAGATTGAATAGACACCATATATGTCCTCCTCAAGCCCTCTAAGCCTCCTATTTGCTTGCGTTGTTTTTCTTGGGGTCCAGTGAAACAACATGAGTGAAGTTGGCTTCATCACACTCACAAAACCTAAAGAAGTAACTGCGCAATCCTGAAGGAAAGAATTCCTTCTACATGCAAGGGATATTCACAATGGAATATTCTAGCAACTAATAGTACACTGCCCCACCATCTGATCTCAACTGGGTCTCTATCTGAACTGACATGCATGAGTTATTTATGAGAGAATATTTAGTTATCTGAAGTGAAGCAGTTGCATGCATGCATGCATTAACTAACTGAACTCACATTAATTCAACAAACTATTTGAATTAATCTAATTGGACTTGACTCAGTTAAGTGAGCCAACTAATTACAACTCAGTATTACAACTCATCCTTATCTCTTTTACTGATGGATAAATTCCTCAATTAATGGAGAAACTGTTGCATGTCCCCACATAGACTTCATGTTTGATTTCCCTTAACTAATTAACTCAAGATGAATTAATTAATTATTTTACAAACAACTGCTAAGATCAAATTCGAATTTTTACTTCTCTATTGACTAACTAAAATAGGAAGCTATCATGAAATTCTATTAAAGAAGTACTAAATTTAGCACTTCTATATTTAGCATTTCTTGTTGCTATTTTCAACACTCCCCGTCAACAAGAAAGGGATTATCAGTAACCCCAATCTGGTCTATGTGGAACTCGAACTTGCATTTTGACAATGCCTTCATAAAAATATCTACATCCTATTCCTCAGTCAAAACATACAGCAGCAACATGATCTACTTGACCACATAGTCTCGAAGATGGTGATATCGGATATCAATGTGCTTGGACCTGTCATGAAAAACTGGATTCTTAGAGATTTTGATACAACTTTGATTATTGTAGTAGATCACTATAGAGTCCATACTCTGACCAAACAATCCCACTAGAATCTTCCACATTCAAATGGCCTCACATGCAGCCTGACTAGCAACTATGTATTCAGCCTCTGTTGAGCTAAGTGGAACTGATCTCTGTTTTCTGCTGTACCAGGAAACTACAGCTGAACCAAGGTTGAAGATTCCTCCAGAAGTGCTCTTCCGGTCTGATGGACTCCCTGCCCAATTCGCATCTATGAAGCCCTGAAGCTTCAATCCCTTTGTCTATCTGTACCACAATCCGAACTGAGATGTGCCTCTCAAGTATCTCAGTACATGCTTCGCTACCTTCCAAAACAGCTTGGTAGGTTTAACCATAGCTTGACTCAGCTGGTTTACCGCAAAGCATAAGTCAGGTCGTGTGTTCACCAGATACATAAGTGAACCCACCACATGCCGATAAATAGTAGTAGCTACTACCTCGCTTGAAGTAGCATCCTCCTTCCTCCAGTTCCCAGTTAGAGGAGTTTGCATGGGCTTGCACTTCTCCATGTGAAAGCGCCTGCATATCTCATTGGCATACTTGCCTTAAGACACAAATACTTCACCATCTTTCTGCCACACATCCATGCCTAGAAAGTAGCGCATAAGGCCCATGTCCTTCATCTCAAACTCTCTTGCAAGGTCCTCCTTGCAAGACTGTATCAGCTAATCATCACCCGCCAAAATCAGATCATCGACATAAAGAACAATGATCAATGGTTTACCTTCTACCATGATGTGGTAAAGGTTCGCATCTGCTTCACTCTTCGTGAAGCCCAAACCGGTGAAATAGTTGTCGATCCTGGTGTACTAATCATGAGATGCTTGCTTCAGCCCATTCAAAGCCCTCTTGATTCGGCACACATGCGACTTACAATCGAAGGTCTCGAAACCCTCTGGCTACTCAATGTACACCTCCTCCTCAATCTTCCCATTGAGGAATGTCATCTTCACATCCATCTAGTGGATCTTCCACCCCATCTGAGCTGATAGTGACAACATCTATCTAATCGATGAGTACCTTGCTACGGGAGAAAAAGCCTCATCGTAGTCGATCCCCTCGACCTGTGAGAAACGCTAGGAAACAAACCTTGCCTTATGTTTCTCAACACTACCATCAGCTGCCTACTTTACCTTGTAAAGCCATCTGGAACTCACCGCTAACTTACCCTGAGGTCTTGGGACAACATCCCACACACTGTTATGAATGATAGAGTCGTACTTCTCTACCGTTGCATCACCCAAATTGGTTGCTACATTTCCTCCTCGAAAGAAGAAGGTTCAGTATCTACACACTCCCCGACCAGGGCCATGTACCTAGTTTACCACTCGGGCGACCTCCTCTGTCTGTGCTGAGAAGATGGTTGTCCCACATTCTTCTGCACATTCAGCATCAACCTATTAGCTTCCCTTGAACGTTTCCGCCCATCTCTGGAAGTATCAGCACGAGCGGATGTTTCCACTCTCGGATCCTCTGCATGCAGCTGCTTCGCATCAATCTGAAGCTCTTCCTCCTTAGGAACTGGAGGTTCCTCCTCTGCATGCAACTTGAGCACCCTCTCAAGTTACACTTGCATGGTTTTCTACTCATCAAACTTCAAATCCCTGTGTACCATAGTCCTCTGAGTGGAAGGCAGGTACACCCGATAGTTGTGGGGTGTATCCGTGTATGCCACAAGTATTCCCAACTCACCTATGGGGTCTAGCTTCTTCCTGGCATCTTTAGTCACATGACAGTAAACTAATGACCCAAAGATTCAGATGTGACTTACATTAGGTCGCTTCCTGGAATAGGCCTCCATAGGTGTCTTCATTCCCAGTATATGGTGCGGGCTTCTATTCTGCAAGTATACTGTTGTATTGCATGCCTTAGGCCACAAATGCAGTGGTAAGATTTGGTCATGCAACATTGCTCGAGCTACTTCCATAATCAATTTGTTCTTCCTTTCGGCCACCCCATTCTACTGTGCGTTATGGGGTGCCGTCAATTCCCGTTTAATTCCTTCTGCAGCGCAAAAGTATTTAAACTATTAGGAGACATACTCTCTACCATTGTCGCTACGCAAGGCTTTTATTTTCTTTCCAAATTCTTTCTCTGTCAAGGCTTTAAACTCAAAAAACCTCAACAAGGTCTGATCCTTCTTTTGCATAAAGTAGATCCAGCATATACGAGAAAAATCATCAATAAAAATAACAGTAGATCCAGCATATATGAGAAAAATCATCAATAAAAATAACATAGTACCTTTGTTTAACGGTGGAGGCTGTAGGGAAAGGTCCACAAACATCTAAGTGAACTTGCTCTAGGAGTGCTCCAGCTCTACTATGCAAAGGTACAACCTTTGCATGTAGTTGTCTACTTAAGTTTTCCCTTGGGTAATTGAGTAGAAATTTGTCGCATGATCTTCAGAGCTCCATGGTGCAAGTGGCCCAGTCTTCTATGCCATAGCTTGCCAACATCTTGGCTCTGCACCATCTCAGCTTTGGAACTCAAATTAACATAGTCGTCTACCTCTAGCTTGTAGAGATTCTTAACTCAAATCCCTATTCGCTTTGTCTGTCTAGTACCGATATGCCTCAAGAATACCTTTCCTTTACTAAAGACTACATCATAGCCTTTATCTTCTAGCATAGCGATAGACACAAGATTATTCTTCAGACTTGGTACCTACTTTACATTAGTCAAGGTGAGGGGAGCTCCATGCTCCCTCTGAAACATAACCGTACCTTTACCTGAAACACAGTACTTTCCATCATCACCCATCTCGATCCGCATCTAGAGATCCTTCTCCTCCAAGGTACTGAAAAGATTCTTGTCACCTGACATGTGGAATGAAGCTCCACTATCCAGATACCACACACATCCCACCATGGATGAAACCATGCATGCGATAAGCAAGAAATCCAGCTCAAACTGTGAGGCCAGTGCCTCACCATCAGATCCCTTCTAGGAACCCTTCTTGGATTTCTTCTGTGGACAATTTGTAGCATAATGACCCACTTCATGACAATGAAAGCATCACACTTTCAATTTGTCAATCTTCTTCCCACCATGGGAAGAACCGGATTTGGGATGGGATGCCTTCCCTTTCCCTTTCCTTTCCTTACTCACTAAGGCTAGATTTTCTTCATCATGTTGCTTCAATGAGGATCCATCTCTGGTGCTTCTTCTTATTTCCTCTTGCATTAGATACGACCAAAGTCATTCCCAATCTGGCAGTTTTCTCTTCCATTAACCGAATTGGTAGCTATGCCAGCTCTTAGCAAGACCGAGGAGTGCAAGACTCACCATGTCATCATCAACGGTCATGATCCCTACACTTCCAAGCTCATCCCTGTAGGTGGTGAGCTTATTTAGATATGTAGAGATCCTGTCGCCCTTTTCACACTTGATCTTACGAAGCTTTTCTTTCAGTGCAACTTTCTCTAATCGATATTGTTCTAATATAGATCTTTCAATGTTTTCCACATTGAAAACGATGTCTGTATCCCATGGAGGCTCAAGACAATGTGGTCTCGAACTCCCTCCAAGAGGATTCTCCTTGCTCTAGCCACACATTTCTTCCATTCCGCCAATTGAGTAGCATCAGTCGGCTTGGGAACTTCTTGATCAATGAAGTCCTTTAGACTATTATCCTCTAATACTGCTTCCATGCTATCCTTCCAGGCTATATAATTCAAGCTACAATCAAGGGCATACTCGAGTCTTAAACCATTGAATGCCATTGGTGAAATTGAGATGTGATAAGAACTCGATTTCTATATTCAGGAACCTCAAACTTCAAACTTCTCCTTCTTGTATACTGTTCTTTGCCTTTATCACCTTCACTCTGATAGCATGTAGAAATTCCCACTATAGATCAACAGATTATGCAATAGACTAAAGCAAAATACAAGATCTACTTCTACAACACTTTGCAGAATCTTAATCGAATTGTGCAAGATCAATGAGAACACATATAACTGAGAATGAGAGATCAATCACACATAACACAGAAGAAATAACCCGGGGAAAGCCTCGGCCTAAAACCCCAATCTCTATCTTATCATACAAGTGGAAATATGTTCAAGTTACAAAAAGAATTAGCTCACAAGCTATCCTTCTCTCTCTGCAATCAAACAATACAACTCACAGATTGAATAGACACTATATATGTCCTCCTCAAGCCCTCCAAGCCTCCTATTTCCTTGCACAATTTTTCTTGGGGTCTAGTGAAGCCACATGAGTGAAATTGGCCTCCTCACTCACAAAACCTGAAGAAGTAATTGTGCAATCCTCAAGGAAAGAATTCCTTCTACATGCAAGGGATATTCACAATGGAATATTCTAGCAACTGATAGTACATTGTCCCTCCATCTGATCTCAACTGGGTCTCTGTCTGAACTTACATGCATGAATTATTTATGGGAGAATACTCAGTTATCTAAAGTGCAGAAGTTACATGCATGCATGCATTAACTAACTGAACTCACATTAATTCAACAAACTATTTGAATTAATCTAATTGGACTTGACTTAGTTAACTGAGCCAACTAATTACAACTCAATATTACAGCTGATCCTTATCTCTTTAACTGATGGATAAATTCCTCAATTAATGGAGAAACTATTGCATGTCCCCACATAGACTTCATGTTTGATTTTCCTTAACTAATTAACTCAAGATTAATTAATTGATTATTTTACAAATAGATGCTAAGATCAAATTCGAATTTTTACTTCTCTATTTTAGTTCAGGGACTCACTAAAATAGGAAGGTATCCCGAAATGCTATTTATAGCAGTACTAAATTTAACACTTCTATATTTAACATTTCTTGTTGCTATTTTCAACAAAAATATAATTTTTTCATAACCATTTACAT
>APFE030628065.1:6232-30457 GCA_000404065.3 Pinus taeda | reverse complement strand
ATTTTATTTTAATGTTCCTAATATTTCTTTTTAACTTTTCGAAAACTTCAAAACATAACTATATCTTGATCCATTTACAAATAACGCAACTCAAGCTTCTTCATAATCACATTTATAGTAGTTACAAAGAGAAATTGTTTTTAATAGTTCGTAGAGTGCCACATGATTGCCATGCCATGTAGATAGTTGCTTTGCATAGTTTCTATGAATTCATCATAGGTACACATGGAATAGGTTCAATGTCGACAATGACCAAGATTTCAATAAAGGGTACAATGCCTTTTCAATCTAATAAAGGGTACAATGTCTTTTATATACATGGTTTTATGAACCATGCCTTTTATACAGGTATGGTTTTATTTTTAATGTTGGTTATAGTTGATTTGTTATAGGTTTATTTGGAGTGTTTTTTGGTATATATTTTTAGTTAAAATTGTTTAGAATTTAGTAGAGATTTGTTGGAATTACAGGTTTAAATTGTGAACTCTCCACTATCTAAGTGTCTAAATATTTTTCAGGGTGTTGAATCTATATATCTAGTCAAAAAATGCATTTTAAATAACAAAAGATCGTGATGTGACCAAAAATTGTTTATCAAGATTCTAACCAAAAACTTCAAAACATACAATAGTTGGACAATTTTTTTTCATTCTCTTCAATAAGAGTGTTTTTACTAAAATATATTGTTGTGGGTTTCTTTCCTCATTAGAAGTGTTTTTTAAAATATGTGTCAACTTGGGGCTTCACGACATAATGTGACTTTCTTTTAATTGAAACGTTGTGTTTAAAAGATATTTATTCTATCATTTAACATTTACACTAGATTTCATTCCTTCACTTTTAAATATAATTTGATATTTAAATGAAATAAATTATGATGAAAATCAATTTTTACCTATGAGGTTTAGATCAGTTGGTTTGAGTGGGGGTTTAGTCTCCACCAAGTCTCAAGTTCAAATCTCATAGGGAGGGTGAGAATGGAAATCACTTGGGGAAATTAAACTATGCCAAGGGACATTCGAACTTGAGTAAGCATAGAACAATCCTAGTGATAACATCCCATATGAGTAAACTATTCTTCTATCCAATAGGCGACTTGGCCCTAGCTTAGGCTCGACCTAATCACAAAAAAAACGAAAAAAAAAATTATCTTTCCCATATCATATAATAATATTTAACACACTTGATCATATAAATGGACACTTTTCACTTTAGATATCCAATTAATTAAAATTAATATTTTAAGTTATCTTAAATGCTCGAAAATATTATTCATAATCATGGGGCACATCATTTCAATACTAAAAGTAACAATAGTATGTGCAAATTCATAAGATTTTTTCATTTCGATATTAGGTTGCATTATATTATTTAAGTTTTGATCACGATATTACTAATGTATATATGTATGTGATGAAATAATTATAAGTTAAACAAATTGTGCATTAAATAACAATAGAAATATATCATAGGTTGTAGACGAAGAAGGACAAAGATGTTGGTGATGGGTCTCTAAATTAGACATAAATTAAGGCCCATGCCTCTAAATTAAACAATAACTTAAGGCCTATGACCATCCTTCAGCACATTAAACCTCTCTTTTTGCATTAGATAATTTATTTTTAACTTTAATATATTCATTAGGAAGTTTTATGAATAATTGAATATTTGTGCCAAATATTATTTTTGTGTAGATTATTATGAGAATATTGGGCAGATTATGAAGAGTTGGAGGAGGAGATAATTCAGGGACTTGATCCCTACTATTGGAGGATCAATAATAAATAAATAAATAAGATATTATGGAATTATGGCACAAATTGTGGAGCTCCAATGATTGAGAAAATCTAGGAATGTGTTCCACTAACGAAGGGAGAAGATCCACCAATCAAGGGAGAAGATCCACTAATCAAGGGATTTTGGTGGGGAAAGTTTCCTCCATCCATGGGGAATGATTCTTAATCATTTTGTATAAGTACCAAGTCAAATTTCGCTCTAGGGAATGATTGAGAAAATTTAGGAATGTGTTCCCTTCCATTTAATGCAAATTCTTAGTATTGGGGACTAGATCCACTAATCAAGGGATTTTGGTGGGGAAAGCTTCCTCTATTCATGGGGAATGATTCCTAATCATTTTGTATAAGTACCAAGTTGAATTTGCTTCTAGATATAGATTTTCATTAGTGTTATTGTAGAGAGAGCTTGCACTTTTGCAGCTCCATTGTATTTTCTTGCAGTGATGTAATTCTATTGATGAAAATAATGAAGATTGGTGCCATATTCAGCTTCTAAATCTTGTTCTCCTCCATAGGTCTCTGAGTTTCCTTGGGCTTGGCCATGCATGGAGCCTCAGAGCCCTTTTTTATCATTTTTTTCCTTCTTTTCATTGCTTATTCACATGCATCTCTAGTTTTTATTTCTTTCTATTTCCGCACTTAGTATTAATGATTTCTTGTTGTAGGATTGAGTTAAATGGTTTATGTAAGTTCCTTTGTAGGATTACAAGCATTATTTCATCCTTGGAAAAGCTTTGGAAGTTCATAATAATCATTGAGTTTCTTCAATTAGTCTTCCTATTCCCAAATATAGATTGTTGGACCTCCTTTTTAGCAAAGAACAATAAATTTTTGCTATTTTTTAGATCATGCTAACGAACTTCAATCAAATTGATTCCACTTGCATTAGATCAAAAAAACATTATAGTTCATAAAAAAATACTCCATTGCATTTTCACTTGATTTGGTTAGGTATTTTTTAGATTTACTAGCTCACTAGTTCTCGAATTTCTAGATTTTCGACTAGTAATGTTTTTTTATTTTTTTTTGCATAGGTTAACGGAGATCTTTTTGAGTGATTCCACTTGGAATTGGGACCTAGGACATCCTAGTTAATACCAAAATTTGTTCCATCCAATTTAGATTTGATTTTCTTGGTCATTCGATGAATTATAGTAAATCTATACATCTTGTAGGAAAATCAGGGGATCTTGTAGGAAATCACTGTAGCATCTTGTAGAAAAGCCTGGTTTGAGGCCGAATTAAGGAAAAATCCTCTAGGAAGCTAGCAAAGGGTCCCTACTTATCTCCCAAATCTTTTGACTATTCACCATCATCTCCAAGACATCTTCCACATCACCAAAAGAGATTAGCTTTCACACTCTCACATAGAAAAAAAGACATAAAGGAAAACAAATTTATTTTATTCATTTACATGCACAATAGTAGAAGTTTTGATGGTTTGAGACTGCATGCTTAGGACAATAGGATTGCATACATGTAAACTTAGAATTCTTTTGAAGCAAAGCCTCTTAGCATTTAGTTAGAAAATGGTGTGTTTTAGCATTTGATTTCATTCTCTTTCCTTGTACTTTCTTTCCTGCAATATGTTAAGGTTCCATTTCAAACATTTCATTTTCTTCAATTAGTTTAGGATTTGACTTCAGTACATGCACTCCATTACATCATGACATCAGAGGAAGGACACATTGTATGTCGCACATATAGTGTCGGCACCTCTTAAGTTTATACGAACCCCAGGTTCATAATTAAAGTCGGTCACCTTGGGAGTTGCAACATTCTTGTTGAAATACCTAGGCTCATTAGTTGGCATTGTGTTGATATTGATGTCAACACAAAGGATTTAATGCAGTAACATAAATCTTGGAGTAATATAATAGCTAATGAAAATTTTTTGTTGTTATTACTAAAGTGTTTGAAAACAACAACTTTTATGCTAGCTAGTGTTTACAAGAATGTGTAATTTATGCACTTTGTTAGTTATGAGCCTCCGTAAATGTTGGAAAGAAAGGAAACCAATTTAACCCATTTTGCGTTGACTTGATTTCCATCTAATTTTACCATCAAAATGCCCCCTGGTAAACTCCCAAGGTATTTTATGTTGCCTTAAGTTGGTCTAAGTGGAATGAAGGTTATATAGATAGATGTTGATTGGCACTTGACGCATCGATCTCCTTTAGTAGTGAGATCTAGCTCGAAGTAATGAAATTGATCTTAATGATAATCAATATGGCATATAAACTCGAGATCAATCTAGCAGTTGTGTGATTAAAATGCTCAAAAGTTGTGGCAGGGTTCAATTAGTATTGTTTCTATTTATTTTATGTTCTAGCTGAGGTGTCTATTTCATCATGTGTATAGAAATTATACAAGGTCGATTATAATCCAATATGTGGGATGTGATTGAGTTTGAAGAGTTGTGTGTCCATTGCATGATGTAATAATTACAAAACTAGTGTGATGGCCATGTTTTTGACCGAGTAAGGCACATGATCTGGTAGTGGTGTGACGAGTCTGTGCAAAGTTGTGTTGTAATCATATCTCTTTATCTAGAGAAATAAGGCAAGGTTGATTTCATGCCCTGTGACCAATTATATTAGGCTTGCTTAGTGAATCGGTTAGGAGTATCAACAGATGTATCAAAATTGTGGTCTGGCTCATGTGAAGAACTAATCTAATGCATGAGACCAATTGATATGGTTCACAAGGGTCAAAATTTTGTGTTTTGGCTCAGGGATTTGATTGATTTGGTGGTCTAATAATTATAAATTGTTCTAGTGTGATTTTTTTGGGCACATTTACCTCTAATCTGGTGTGATCAAGAACATAATGGGTGGGTTATAGATGCAAGGTGCCTCTGGTATATAATTATGATTTTTCCTCTATTTTGATGTGCGTAATTGTTTAGGAGAGTATTTTTTGAGAATTACATTTATGTTTTACAATATCACTATTTGATACAACATTTGCGTCATTTGATGAATGTATACATGACGATTAGAGTGGTAAAAGTTCTCAATTATCATTTCCTCTGTTAAGCTCCAAAACAAGAGAAGTGATTATATCATTATGAAACTACAATTGGGTTGACTTACTTGCAGGTCTTTGATAAGATATATTTTTGAGCCTGAGTGCAATGTGATCGGGTCTGAAGCTTCAGTGATGTGACCAATTTGATGTTGATTTGGTTGTGATCTTGAGTCATGTGATCTTGAGTTATTATGTGTTGAACCCTTTTATGAACTTGGGAGCAGAATTGTAATCGAGTTGGAGATTTGTTGCATTAATAAAAGGATTTTGAGTTTTCCTTCTATAGCTTGTCCTTCCTATGAGTTTTTCTTTGTGATATTTGATAATGTTTTCTTCATTTATTTAATTATTTATGCAAATACCTGGGTAAGATCAAACTGAGTTTCAGTTAGTCTTAAATCCCATGCGGAGTTATAAATACTAATCAGGGACTAGTTTATGAAGCTATATGTTATTGTAAACTCCCCTTTATCTATTAATTTCAACACCCTTTTCATTTGCTTAAATCTATTTTGTTGTGTAAGTAAACATTGGTTACTTATATTCATTCTTATGACCAGTTAAATATTTTGTCTGAATATTTAACAAGTTATATTTCAACAAATTTTATTAATCATCCACTTTAAAGAAAATTGCTATTTTGGACAGATAAACAACCCATTTAATTAATTCTCCAAGTAAATAGGTTGAATTAATTCTACAAGAAAATATGTTGAAGCACTTCCTTTCAATCATTCATAACTAAGGTAATCCTAAAACCTTTAAAAATAACCAAAATATTTTAGATGCTCTGGCATGACTAGTTGACCTAGATTCATCTCAAAGGACAACATATAGCACCATAAGTGGAGATAACAATGAAATTTGTTGTCATATCTATGATTTGCTAGGGATTGGAACTTTCACATTTCACTGTTAACGAAGGAAGAAACTAGTTTTTACAAATGGTTCCACATAAATTTGGTTATGCGTGGTATGAATCTTTAGCTCAGCTCAAAATTGGATGTTTGTAGAGTTTCAAATGATATTGGGTGCCATTAAATTTCCAGGTAGAACTCAGAATTATCACGAGGTTACAATGTTAGCAATCATGTTTCAACACCAACTGTAAGTTTGTGAGAAGTTCATATGCCTCCAATAATATTTTTCCATGATTTTCACTCATGATAGTTTGCAAGATCGTGGCTTTCGGTGGATGAAAATTCTTACAACAAGTATAATTGAATA
The DNA here is from genome assembly GCA_000404065.3 of Pinus taeda. Classification (NCBI taxonomy): domain Eukaryota; kingdom Viridiplantae; phylum Streptophyta; class Pinopsida; order Pinales; family Pinaceae; genus Pinus; species Pinus taeda. The sequence continues at coordinate 24,404 of APFE030628065.1, read as the reverse complement.
TTGAAAACAATATTGACCACAATGGATTGGTGGGTATTTTTATCGAAGTCTCTTTGATCTTCATTTGTTATTTGACAACAAATTACAACTAGAGTGGCGTTGGAGACCACATCACAGTGTCATGTTGATAATGGGGACATACATCCCAATGTTCCAACAATTGTTGGGAAACAACTTGTTTTTGTTGAATGCACCAATGATCTTCCAAAGCTTGGGCATGGGAAACAACGCCTCGTTTTACTCTACCATCATGACGTGTGTAGTCATAAAGTTCGATGTTCTTGTCTCAATATTCAAACTAAACAGGGTTGGACAGAGATTCCTCTTCATCGAGGGTGGAACCCAGATGATTCTCTACCATGTCATTATTAGAATAGTGATGGTATTGAAATTTGGTAAAGGGAGAAGATTATGACTAGTTATGGCGTTGGAATCGTGTTCTTGATTTGTATTTTTACATATGCATATGGCTCGTATGCAACGATATTTTCCCCATGACAACCCACTCCACTGGATAGAGAATTGTGGATCCATGCAACAGGGCTGACCCATCGTAAAGATTAATTTTTCTTTGACCAATCCATCAATGTAAAACAAAGTGAAGATCACCTTCAAAACGAAATCGTGAGAAGATACAAAAGTAGAGTATGTTAACACTATGAAGTTTCACGAGAAAACCAGTAAGTTGTTGAGCAAGGTGGATATCCAAAGTGTTTCATTTCACAAATGTTAACATCAATAAATCTTGAGAGGAATCCTATATCTTTAATCAAAATGCTACACCTGGTGTAATTTTGGATTGCGCCATTGAAGGCATAAATATTTCTAGACGACAAGTCATGGAAATTGCAGGATTTTATGATGGGATGTAAACCAATTGGACGTTGTTTTGCAACTACATTTGCAGTTGTATGTGATGCATAAACCAACTTATCCTAGGAGTTATGACACATTAATGTTTAATGCAGGAGATTGCAGAGTTGTAGAACTTAATTGTAGGTCATTGTTTGAGCATCTTAAAGAGAAGATTCTTCATTTAAGAAAATCAATACCCTACTATTAGAATCAACTTAAAATATTATAGATTTTGGTGGACCAAAAGCCTTTCTCTGTGGGGAGGTTTGATCCAGGAGGATATTTACACTTCCCGAGGAGCACCATGATGAAGACAAACTCATTGAAGCCTAAGGTTTTTGTGGGTGTTTTCAATGTAAATTTTCTCATATTTTAAATTTTAGTTTGTAAAATAGAAATTGAAATTATGAGAGGATTTTTTCAACTTCAATTTCTAAATTTATGTTGAAGTTGATAGTATAATGGGATAAGTCTCATCCCTGGGGTTTTGGGATAAGTCCCTTGATTGTAGGATTTAAGAGATTTCCTCCATAGATATCTCATGGGCATATTTTAAGTGATATGAGAGGTATTTTCTCCTTGGAGTAGGGGATATAAGGAGATAGTTCCTCATTTTTTTTGGGATCTTGAGAGCTATATAAAGCCATCTTATATACTTTGGAAAACATGAGAGTTTATGAGAGTTTTGGAGAGCTTCAGAGAGTCATTTTTTGAGAAGCTATTACAAAGCTTCATATTGTGGAGAACTTGGAGAGTTCCATAGATCTTTTAGAGGTATTGTTGATAAGTACACCTTCCTCAGTTTAGAAAGAAAATAAAATTATTCAGGCTATTGGAGGCAAATCTGGAGACGTAGCCCAGTGGAGGGGGTGAACTCCATTATCAACTTTTTTTTGTGTTTGCATGTTCTCTTTATTCGTGATTGGATTAAGTATTTTTCATGCAATTTTAAGTTACAAATTTGAGATAAAATGAACATTTATGGATGTATTGTACCCTAATATGTCAAGTTCATTTCATAATTAAGATATATTGTTTATGAGTTTGAAGTACCTCTCATGTTTTCAAATACCAAAATGATCTGAAAACTTGAGAGGCGTTTCAAAATTCTAAACAATATCTTTTAATCATGAAATGGGCTTCACATATTAAGTTACAATACATCCATAAATGTTCATTTTATCTTAAATTTGTAACTTAAAATTTCATGTAAAAATAATTAATCCCATCACGAATAAACAGAACATGCAAACACCAAGCATTGATAAACAGAGTTCACCCCCTCCACTGGGCTACATCTCCATATTCGCCTCCAACAGGCTGAACCAATTTTATTTTCTTTCTAAACTGAGGAAGATGTACATATAAACAATACCTTTCAAGGATCTGTGGAACTCTCCAAGTTCTCCACAAAATGAATCTTTCTAATAGCTTCTCAAAAACTTAGTCTTTCAAGCTCTCTAAAACTTTCATAAACTCTCATGTTTTACATTATACAGAAGATGGATTTATATAGCTCTCAATATCCTAAAAAGAAGGAGGAAATATCCGCTTATATCCCCTACTCCAAGGAGAAAACAACTCTCTTATCCCTTAAAATATTCCCATGAGATATCTATGGAGGATATTTCTCAGATCCTACCATCAAGGGCCTTATCCCAGACCGTATGGATGAGACTAATCCCATTAGACTCTCAACTTCAACATAAATTTAGAAATTGAATTTGAGAAAATCATCTCATAATTTCAATTTCTATTTTACAAATTAAAAATTAAATACGATCACATTTACATTGAAAACCCCCCACAAAAACACTAGGCTTCAATGAGTTTGTCTTCATCATGGTGCTCTTTGGGAAAAAGTGTCTAGATACTCTTGGATCAAACCTCCCCACAGAGAAAGTCTTTTGGCCCACAAAAAGCTATAATAGTTGAAGTTGATTATAATATTAAGGTATTGATTTTCTTAAATGAAGAATCTGCTCTTTAAGATGATCGAACAGTGACCTGCAAGTCCGGCAACTCGACAATTTCCTTCATTAAACATGCCTACGTCATAACTCCTAGAATAAGTTGGTTTATGCATCATATACAACTAAAAATGTCCAATTATGAGCTGAGCTAGAGCTGCATAGCACGCATAACCAAATTTACATGGAACCATTTGTAAAAACTGGTTCCTTCCTTCATTAATCGTGAAATGTGAAAGTGCCAATCCCCAAGAAGAGCTGCATAACCACGCATAACCAAATTTACTTGGAACCATTTGTAAAAACTGGTTCCTTCCTTCATTAATAGTGAAATGTGAAAGTGCCAATCCCCAAGAAATCACTGATATGACAACGAATTTCGTTTTTACCTCGACTTATGGAGCTATCACTACTACAACTTGATTTGGACTAAATCTGTGGATTGTCGCCTGGAACAAGTACCATTCCAAGCTCCGTGAACGTGTTTTTGTGGACCTCCGTGAGCTGTGGGGAAATCTTCATTTAAGAACAACCTTCCCAGATCGAATTTCCTCCATTGTTATTACCATCACCACATGCATTTGGAGGGCCGACATATAAACGTTGCACTGGAATTGCGTTGACCCATCCTGGCATACATATTTCCAACAATATTTCTGCTATCATCAACGCCATCAACAACATTGTTTCCTCTCCAAAATATGAGCAATCGTTGGCAAAACTGTTATCTCTACTTTACGAATTCGAAAACACCATGAAAGAAACTTGCTCATGTTTAAAAATTATACGTTCTTCACAAGATTTCTTGCACCATCACTGGAGGAATATCTTTGACTATGGGGCATATGGCCACATTTTACGTGGCCCATGCCACACAATCTCCACTAAATCTGTTAACAACAATATCACATCTCCATTAATTGCATGTTGGTTTGATCGTTAAATGTGGCATATTTGTTACAGAAAATCATGAGTCAAATACGTTGATTGTCAACGTGGCTGTCACAAATTTTTTGTGGTCCGTAGACTTTGTCGTAACCAAATCCTTTATTGATGCCATTGTAATCACAATGTGTTGGCACTCATGCCACAAATTTTCTTGAATTAGACCCCCCAATGAAAATGCAAATTTTGTTGATTTCATTCGAAGGAAGAGTCACAGAATGCTGCCACCAATATACAACCTCCATCTTACAGGAGAGATTTGAAATAACCATTACACATCGATTTTCATACTTGGAACTCTTATTCAACGTGGCCTCAATTCAATGATAACTGCAGGGAGTGAAAATCGTAATCCCTTTCGGAGTTGACTGCTGAAGGAATAACGTTGGATAAATGGTGTTGATTGTGGCATATGGCCACGTTATTACGTGGCCCATGCCATAAAATCTTCAACAAATCTGTGTTTTCTGAGTTGAAAACAATTTCCTAAATGTGAATTCATCAACACATCTCCAGAATTTCTTGTAAGAAATGTATCTAGCATCAACCATGCAATGTGTCTTTTGCCCTCATATATGTATTGAAAATTATTATGTGCATTTGATCCCAAAAAAATTGTAATTATCATGATGAATATTACCTGCATGCATTGCACCGATGCCTAGTTTTTGGTTGCCCATCCTCGTTGGAAACGTAAATCCCAGTGAAGGCTTAATTGTTCATTAAAACACAATATTCAATATTTATTCTCGGGAACAGCTTGGAATACATAACGTTTGACTGAAAACTATATTGTTGGCACACATTCAACCGTAGTCCGTATATTTCATAGACTTCATCCCACGTGAACGTATGGATTTACGTTGAAAATTGCATTAACTTGCCATGACTTCTTATGACATGGGAGCGTTCTCATTTGCATGGCACTAATTTTTCCATTGTCCCTTTGAGAGCTTATCAACATTTATGATGCCACGGTCCACAACGGCTTATCGTGGAAAACCATTATATCAGCCGCTCTCTATAATGAGATTTTTTAAAGTTTTTCTGGCGGATTTTTCCGGCCAAAACCCGGCAGCAATTTATTGGAATCCCAAGTTTGATAGTTAGTTTCTGCACAATCAAAGGGTCCTAGGGATTTTTCAGGGTGCTGAATCCAAATATGCAGTTAAAAAACCATTTAAACTCTAAAAATCAAGATTTAACCTCATTTCTTCCACCGGATTCCATCACCGGATTTTTCAGGGTGCTGAATCCAAATATGCAGTTAAAAAACCATTTTAACTCTAAAAATCAAGATTTAACCTCATTTCTTCCACCGGATTCCATCACCAAAATCTCCAAAAAATCGCATTATAGACAACTCCATCATATCACTTCTTTGTGTGGTACAGGGTCTTGCAATTCAATAATCACCCATGAATGAGTTTGGCACCGAAAAAGTTACATGGTATCATATCCATGACTAGAGTATTGTAGTCATCATTCATTGACCATAACTTGTTGATATGAATCCTCACATCAATTACGACCTTTCCCATGTGCTCTTCCTCAAATATACTTACAAAATTGGTCATTACAATGTTCATAACATCACACATACTTTACTGCTAAAGCTATTTATAATCCTCCATGAGAATATTGTACCATATAGATCTACTCTCCAAATTACAACAATTATATTTCACATCATTTTTTAGATAAATGATGGCACAATATTTTATGATAAAGAAATCTCAATTTCGGTGATATGCTCGATTTACACGGACAAACCAATATGGGCTAAAATTTAATTAAGGAGGAATGTAATCCATTGCTTACCGAGCTAACTGAATGAATTCTTTTTTATGTCATCATGCATAGTTTTTTGATGGACTTGTCTAGGAATACTAACCACATGTTCTTCTTTTGCAAATTCTCCTTTCCATGATGGGTTACGCATGACCTCTCAGTTGTTTATCCTTCTTCTCCCGAAGCGAAGGATATCTTTTTTTGGTTTACTTTTTCTTGAGCCAATTTTTTATCGTAAGCCTTAACTCTCCAACACTCTGCAAAACAATGATTTTCTTTCCCACAAAATATACAAAATGTCACTTGTTTGGGAGAACCATTATATTTGAAGGATTTTTTAGCCACTTTCGTCTGAAAGATTTCATTCTTTTTTTGACCCATTGCCTTTGAACTAGGATTTTGACAAGGAGAATTAACTATTATTTGGATGCGCTCAGTGGTTTGTGGAGACTTGTATACTGCATCATTTTGTAAAAGTCCCTTTGAGACAAACTGAATATTCAATGATCTTCGTGCTTTGGGAACTTTGGAGCATTCTCGAGTTTCCTCACATGTATATCACAATCCTGCATTTGGAGGTTGTCTTATTTCCTTAACAGTATTTATGATGACTTGACCATTGCATCCAAGGCCTCTTCTGTCGTAACCCACTTTCTTTAACAGTTTCGACCCAATTCCTTGAGTGTGCTTCTCGAAGGAACCAAAGCAAACATCTTCTTCAAGATAATTAGAACCAATGTTGCTTACCTCATTTATTATAGCATTTTGAAACCTTTCTAGGGCCTCTTCAGAAGTTTGTAATTACAACTCCATCACTTGCAATCTATCTTGAAGCCTTTTCTTCTCATCTTCCAATACTTTCAACTATTTCCGCAACTTATTTCTTTCTCTGTCGTCAACATATAATTCTTCTACCATTTTCTTCATGGTTAGGATTTTTTCAAACATCTTTGATAATTTATAAATATTTGTAAAGAAAGGATTAGAAGAAGAATCATTTGAAGAAATAGGAATTTCAAAACTTAGAAAATTACCTCGTTAAGTAGTTTCCTTCTTCTTGGTTGGATTTAACCTGAAAAGTGTACCCACTATGCCAAACAATGAATTGATTTAATATCAAATGATCTGAAAACTTGAGAGGCACTTCAAACTTATAAACAATATCTTTAATCATGAAATGGGCTTGACATATTAACTTAGAATACATCCATAAATGTTCATTTTATCTTAAATTTGTAACTTAAAATTGCATGTAAAAATACTTAATCCAATCACGAATAAACAGAACATGCAAACACCAAGCGTTGATAATGAAGTTAACCCCCTCCACTGGGCTACGTATGTGGATTCACCTCCAATAGGCAGAAATGATTTTATTTTCTTTCTAAACTGAGGAAGGTGCACATATCAACAATACCTTTGAAAGATCTATGGAACTCTTCAATTTTTCCATAAAATGAAGCTTTTCAATAGCTTCTCAAAAACTAACTCTCTCAAGGCTCTCCAAAACTCTCATAAAGTCTCATGTTTTACAAAGTACATAAGATGGTTTTATATAGCTCTCAAGATCCGAAAACAACAGAGGAAATATCTCCTTATATCCCCTACTCCAAGGAGAAAATAACTCTCTTATCCCTTAAAAGATTCCCATAAGATATCTATAGAGGAAATCTATCAAATCCTACTATCAAGGATCTTATCCCAAAAACCTAGGCATTAGACTAATCCCATTAGACTCTCAACTTCAACATAAATTTAGAAATTGAATTTGAGAAAATCCTCCCATAATTGCAATTTCTATTTTACAAATTAAAAATTACAATATGATCACATTTACATTGAAAACACCCACAAAAACCCTAGGCTTCAATGAATTTGTCTTCATCATGGCGCTCCTTGGGAAAAGTGCCTAGTGTCTCTCAAGTTTTCAGATCATTTCGTTTTAGAGCAGGTTCTGACTAGATTGCAAGGATGTATAGAATCACTAAGAAAGTTCGGTTGCAATAATTGGAAGAATTCAATTAGCAAAGTCGGCAGGAGAATGTTGAATTGTGACGCATGGTACAAGCATTGCAAGAAGATAAACAAAGGTTTCAAGCAAGGATCCAAGCCATGCAGGGAAGTCAAAAGAGGGGAAGTTTCTCAGATTGAAGTCCCTCCATTATTGTAGACAATGAAGTTTATCCACTTCTTCAGCAGTGAGATGAAGAAAGTTCATATCCATCTGCTACTCCAAAAGAGCAGTCAGTGGAAGAAGCGATTGGTACATTTTCCTCACCTTTTGAGGAACTTTCTTATGTACTAGCATCTCAGGAACATGATTCAGAAATAGAGAAGGAAGAGGATTCAAGCAATCATGAGATGAGAGCTTTCGAAAAACATACCAAATGAATTGGTATGAAGTTGATGAACAAAATGGGATATCTGCAAGGTAAAGGCCTTGGAAAGCATGGCCAAGGTAGACTCCAGCCAATATCAGTTCAGGAAACACTCCAATATGAAGGATTGGGATTTGACGAACAAACATGTGAGTATTGTGGAAAGATAAGTCGCATAGAAGATCAACATTGGTCATTTTATCCTAATAAAATGTCAAAAAAGATGCAGGATCGCAAAGGTAAGAATAAGAATCATTCTAGTAGTGATTCATAAGGTGAGTCATTTAATCAAAATTTTGTTATGGAGATTATTAAAAATACATATCCATGTACTTTCTGTGGAAGTAATGCCCATTGTGTAGATGAATGCTGGAAGTAGAAGTTTTATAGTAAGAAGGTACATGCTGCAAGGAGTAGTCCATGGAAGGACGACGCAACACTACAATTAAAAAAAAGTTCGGGAGAGACTTTGGTACAGTCAGTGAAAGACTCGACACAATCAAAATAGAGCTCAAAGAGATTGAGCAAGAATATGACCATTACAGACTCAGGAGAGAGAGTTTGTTAACAATGTAAGCTACAAGGGCATTCAAAGATCGCATGTCCAATTTTACCATGTGAATCAACAATAGCACAATCAATATGAGGGGGAGAAAAGGAAACTTGCAAGGAAGAATGTAAGTCTCCAGAAAAATTTCTTACATGGAACTCGGAAGATTTCATGCCTTATGTTTAATTGTCAATTATGTGCCTATGATTTGTCATCATATCAGTAAGTCTAGCTGAGTTTGAAATAGGGTCTAGACTATTTATGTATTTATGATTAATTTAATAAATTCATTATTGTAATAAACTTTTGGTGGAGAAAAAGTGTTTTAGTAGCGAGGTATGATCCAGGTGGATCTTGATTGAGTCTATTCATATTGGTTATGTGATGTTTTGAGACTAGGATGGTCATGGCTAGAAACAGATCCTGACATGCTTAAAAATTGAAGTTCTTAGATGAAGTTGAACCCAACTCCATTGCGTAGATTTTATCGTTCTGAATTCAATGCAACTTGAATGGGTGAAATATGACTTCGTATGAAGAAGTTATGCAAAATCAAAGTTCAGGTCCAAGTTGGGCAAAAATCAAAGGAAAATGGTCAAAGTAAAAGTCAATGGCCAACGCTCACAGTTACAACAAGCAAGGTTGCGCTTTAAGGTTCTGTGATCAAGGGTCCATTACCAATTAAATTTTTACACGTGGCGCATCCATAATGAGACAAGTGGCAGTTTTTGTTTGGTGGCATATGGAATAACAGCACAGTGACATGTGGCCCTATGAGAGAGCGACATGTGGCCTTTACAGATTAGCCAACATTATATTAATAAACCAATAGACTAGATGGGATTCAATCTTGTAACCTCTGCATTACAAATTTTGCACCTTACCGATTGGGATAATTATGGTTGTCGCTTATATTAAAGGGGATGTGGTTATTTATTTAACCCAAAATAATATGGGGATAACATTTTTTTCTTGTTATAGTTATGGTTGTCGCTTATATTTAAAGGGGTGTGTTTATTGATTTAACCAAAAAAATGGCGAAGCCTACCAAGATTGATAGCCCTGTCATATCTATTTTCCACCATATCTCTCAACCGAGATATCCACTCCACCATATTTGTAAATCGTGATCAACACCGATAACATCCGATACCTCCACCAACAAATTCAATGATCAACTCATCCACGAGATATTATTTGGTAAGGTTTGTGGAGGAGTTATCTTTAGTGTGACTTTTAGGAGTTTACGGTGCCAAAATCTGTTGGAAACATTTGTGGTGAAATCTTGATTTGTGTTATTTAAACTAGTTTTTTGACTATATATATGGATTTAGCTCCCTAAAAAACACCTAGGGAACTTCTATTGTGTAGGGGTTACCCATCAAACTTGTGATTTCAATGAATTCCTGCTAGATTTTAGAGAAATTAGACCAGAAAAATCCACTGGAAAAAATTCCAAAAAGTGGCACTAAAGACAACTCGGTTTGTGAATACGTGGGTCGTTATAAAACTCCCCACGATTTTATGCATATGAGAACATAGCATATTATGGTCATTCACCATATATTATAGTGTAAACATTTAATTAGAATCTGGTGTGGAACCATATGAAGTGATAAGGCAGGTGGATAATTATGTAAAAATTGTGGATACATGAAAGTTTGGAGCAATAAGCTTAATGGGATATGGTGGTATAATATTTTTAATGGCCCACAGGGCAATGCAATGTATGGCATATACGTTGAAGAGGGAGCCCGTGCTGGGTAAGGCTAGACCCCCACCACCAAACCTTGTTAACAAACTTTATATTATATTCAATTTATCATATCGCACCAATTGATGAGGAGGTCGCGATTTTACCCCCAAATCTCTCCCAAAACATTATAACATTGTGTCATTGGGTTGAGGAGGGTAGAGTTGTATCTTCATGCAGCAGAGAGGTTAATGTCCCAAGAGTAGAGGTAAGGCAACCAAACTTTGATGAGACATTATGGGCAAACCAAGAAGCCTTTTTCAAATCCAGGACTTGCTACAGGATTCAGAGACAACTCATATCACTTTTTATTATAAGGTTTGTATAGTCAAATACTTCTATTTTTTCAAGCAGTGGATTCATTGAATGGTTTGTAGAGAAAAACCCATCTATGTTTAGAGAAGAGTGTGTTTTTTTTACTTTTCGAAGTCATACAAAAGCCTTTTTTAGCATTTCAAAAGCCTAGATAGGGGTTTTAAGGCAATACAGATGTAAGGGAAGAGTCATTTTATTCATTGGAGTAGTTTCTTCATCAGTATGTCCTAGAGAAATATAACCACAACACTTCTGTTTTGAAGTAGTCATATTATTGCTTTTTGATCTCGAATTTGAATATGAGGACCTTCGTTATATAGTCCTCCTTTTTTTGGCACAATCAACTCTTTGCAAAATTGATTTAGGTTCAGGGTGAGAATTATTAGTATGAAATGATCTGAAAACTAGAGAATATTATGATTAGTTATGGCATTGGAATCGTGTTCTTGATCTATATTTTTACAGATGCCTATGGCTGGTATGCAACGATATTTTCCTCATGGAAACCCACTCCGCTTGGCAGAGAATTGTGGATCCATGCAGCGGGGTTGACCCATCATACAAATCCATTTTTCTTTGACCAATACATCATTATAAAACAAGGTGAAGATCTCATTCAGAACAAAATCGTGAGAACATACAAAAGTACAGTATGTTAGCACTATGAAGTTCACAAGAAAACCAGTAAGTTGTTCAACAACATGGAGATCCAAAGTGTTTTATTTCACAAAATTTTGAAATCAATAAAGCTTTAGAGCAATCCTATATCTTCAATCGAAGTGCTACACCTATTGTAATTTTGGATCGCGCCATTGAAAGCGTAAATATTTCTAGACGATGGGTCGTGGAAATTGCAGGATTTTGTAATGGGATGTAAACCAATTCGAATTTGTTTTGCAAATACATTTGCAGTTTTATATGATGCATAAACCAACTTATCATGGGATTTATTACAAAGACATCTTTAATGTAGGTAATTGCAAAGTTGCAGAACTTAATTGCATGTCATTGTTTGAACATCTTAAAGAGTAGATTATTCATTTAAGAAAATTAATACCTGATACCAGAATCAACTTTAACTATTATAGATTTTGGTGGACCAAAATCATTTCTCTGTGGGGAGGTTTGATCGAGGAGGATCTAGACACTTTTCCCAAGGAGCACTATGATGAAGACAAACTCATTGAAGACTAGGGTTTTTGTGGGTGTTTTCAATGTAAATGTGTGCATATTTATTTTTTAATTTGTAAACAAGAAATTGAAATTATGAGAAGAATTCAATTTCCAAATTTATGTTGAAGTTGAGAGTCTAATGGGATTAGTCTCATCCCTAGGGTTCTGGGATAAGGCCCTTGATAGTAGGATTTGAGAGATTTCCTCCACAGATGTCTTTTAAGGGATAAGAGATTTATTTTCTCCTTGGAGTAGGGGATATAAGGAGATATTCCTCTTTTGTTTTGGGATATTGAGAGCTATATAAAGCCATCTTATGTACTTTGTAAAACATGATAGTTTATTAGAGTTTTGGAAAGCTTCAGACAGTCAGTTTTTGAGAAGCTATTGGAAAGCTTCATTTTGTGGATAACTTTGAGAGTTCCACATATCTTTCAGAGGTATTGTTGATATGTACATCTTCCTCAGTTTACAAAGACAATAAAATCGACTTGACCTATTGGAGGCGAATTTGGAGACGTAGCCAAGTGGAAAGGGTGAACTATGTTATCAACACTTGGTATTTTTACATGAAATTTTAAGATACAAATTTAAGATAGAATTAACATTTATGGATGTATTGTAACTTAATATGTCAAGCTCATTTTATAATTAAAAGATATTTTGTATAAGTTTGAAGTGCCTCTCAAGTTTTTAGATCACTTACACACACTCCCTCACTCTCTCCCCATCTCTCCCTTTTCCTCTCTCTCTCCATTTCTCTCCCTTCCCTAATCTCCCCTCCTCTTTCTCTCTTTACCCCTGTATCTTCCTCCCTCCTTCTCTTTATTTCTCTCACCTGTCTCTTCACCTCTCTGCCTCTTTCTCCCTCTCCCCCATATCTCTCTATCTCTCTCTTTATATGTATGTTTTCCCTTCCTTCATTCCCTCTCTCTCTTATTCACATCTCTCACCTCTCTCTCTCTCTCTCTCTCTCTCTCTCTCTCTCTCTCTCTCTCTCTCTCTCGTCTTGCACACATTTGCACGTTCACTCACTCTCTCCCCCTCTCCCGCTCTTCCTCTCTCCCCCACTCTACTCATCTTCCCCACTACCCCATAGTCTCTCTTTTTACCTCTTTATCCCTCTCTCCCTTTCCCATTACTATCTCGTATTTTGTCCCTCCCTCGCTCTGTCCCCTCTATCTCCCACTACTCTATCTCTCTCTCTATCTCTCTCTATCTCCCCATCTCTCTCATGATCACTCAATGTATCCCCTTTCTTCCTCTTCCTCTCTCTCCCCCACACCCTCTCTCTCTCTCTCTCCCTTGCCTACTATTCTCCCCTCTTTCCTTTTTTACCTCTCCCTCTCTCTCTCTACCCCGTCACGCTCTCTCCCTCTTAGTCTCCACCTCTCTCTCTCTCTATCATTATTTCCTATCCCTTTCCCGCTTTCTCTATCCCTCCACCCCTCCTTCCCTCAATCCCTTCCTCATAACAACCACTCTTAGCTTTGTCTCTTTATTCTTCCTTGCCTCCCTCTTAGAGATTATAGGCATAAGAGTGTGCACACACTTTTAGGAAAACACACACACTCTTATAAGCATGTGCACTTCTAAAAATTTACATGCATTCTTGAAAGCACACACACACTTTCAAAATTACACACATGTTCTTGAAAATGTGCATGCAATCCTAAAAAATACAAGCTAACATGCATGCATGATGGTTCAGGGAGCACCCAAGGTTATAGGATTAGGAATGCATGTGTATCTTTAAGAATCTCCACTTGTTCCTGAGTGAGCACATTCAAGATAACATTATTACCACTATTGAGCCATCATTATCTTGTGAGCACCCTGAATATCTATCTTGACCTTTGTTCCCTTCATGCATTATATTAGTTAACATAAACAATGATGCTACTGAAATAAGTTATGCTCTTGCCATCCTTTCTCCCTCCTCTATTAGGTAAACTTTGTGTTGTTGGTTATTAGTCAACACCATAAATTGATACTAGCAGATTTACTAACACTCATACAAGTAACTCACTATTATTCGTTATCAATTGACATGTTGTTGAAGAAGGCATGCATATGTGGGTGCTAATATTATGATGTTTTACATAGCTTAATATTTTATTTTTTTCAAAATAAATACTATAACACCCACACAAATATTACGTTAGATGTGGATCAACATGTGATGAGTTGATCAATTAATTAACAAAATTGCTATTATAAGGTGATAGTTAACCTATGTAACTAATTCTTAAGACCCTGGAATTATCAAGATATATGGTGATTATATTTTCAATCCTAGACAAGATAAAAAAAATATAATCAGAATTGAAGTCAAGTCAACTTGGGCTCTTCATGGGGGGCTACTGCATTATGCCTGTTGATTGCAAAATCAAAACCAGGGATGTGGCCTGGCCTAGATACTATAGTGATCCGGGGTCGTTTTAAGGAGTTTCGTTTGGTACGTGCACTAGATTTCCTTCTTTGACTCTGTGTTTGACCTATGCTATCCTAATATTTACTCTTAAATTTATTTAAAAGCATAAAAAGGTAACCCGGAACATCACGACCCACTTCCAAAATATCAAACTAACTATCCCCTCCATTAATAGTTGGTTTATCCCTTGACTCGTGGATAGGTACAAATGAGCACGTGTGGGTGGTCTTTGTCAACAACAGTCTAGGTTATGTAGCTCAAAATGACCTTTGAGAAGTGTGTTGAATAAAGCTCTCCACGTTAGCCTTTTCAAAAATTCATTTTATTTTGGCCCTTAAAATCATCCAATACCAATTCTTAGTCTCAGGTGCATAGGGATTTTCCATAATTTGATCAAACACATGTATCAGGTTGCTGGTGATGCCAATTGCAATAATGTCATTTGGCTCTAATAAAGAATATATAATAATGGGTAATGTTGTTGGGAAACCAATTTCACTTAAAAAGGAGATACGATATAATGAAGGATAGGTTTTCACGTTCAAGAATTTACTAAGTCTGAATTCACAAAATCTTTTAAAAAGCAAAGACTAGCCGTCACAATTTTCAAATATATAATGAAACAAATAATAATTTTTACATTGTATACTTGGTCATTCCACCGAGTAGAATCATCCTCGAACCTCATTTAATATTTAATGCTACAATAACATGGAAGGCAATCTTGTTATTCTTCTCTTTCTATGTTTATATATATAAACAATTAATGAAACTAGTCATTATTAATATTATTTAATATGTATTTTTAATCGTTATAATATATTTTAGCTTAATAAAGCTAATTATTAAAAATATTTCACATTTGTACTTAGTATATTAAAAAAGAAGAAGATAAAAGTGATTAGTAAACTTGTATTCTTATGATTTTCTTGGTATTGTCGAGATTTTTTTAAAATTTAAATTGGAAAAAATATCATTTCTATATATATTTAAATGAAAAATTATTAGAAAAAACAATTTACAATTTTACCATTTTTTTTTAAACAAAATAAAAGAAAACATGTTTTGGTAAGTAAGAAACCACTTCAAGCATATATAATTTTATAGTGATACCTAACATAAGGTGCACATTATAATTTGTATGATTAGAAGTATAAATTGAAATAAAGGAGTGATGTGTAGGTGTAGTGTAAGAAAGTTTTTAAGCATTCTTACATGTTAGTTTAATATGTTGAATTTATATTAATATGTCTAATTTATAATACATAAAGGATTGGTAAACATTTGCATGTCCGTTAAAAGTAAAATAAATTCCAATATGAGGGAGATTTTGTAGTGTCCGTATAAAGTTTTTTTTGATAAAGAAAGAGTGTTTCTTTCTCATTCAAAGGCTTAAAAAATTACAAAACTATGTTGGAAGTCCCGGCCAAAGTCAACGGGAGTAGCGAGAGACCGTGAAACCACAAAAATCAGGCTTCATTTCCGCAAAAAGCCTATCAATTGACCAAATCCACGGACATGAAAGGAAAATAAACCCAAATCAAGGGTTCTATCGGATCCATTCAGGGGGATAAATCCCTTGCAACTTTGAAATCCGAAACCCATGAGCCGCCACGATGATCACGAAAAGCTCGAAGGATAATGCCTCCAACTAGCTCGATGAACTAAGGCCGTAGATCTTCACCCGCTGAATCTGACAGATGAGGAGAATATCGGGCGGAGAAGAAGCTCGAGGATAACCTGCCTGATATAGGTGGTTTTCTCTCTCCAGCTACTGCCACGTGCTGATGTATGAATGGCATCGGAGGCAAACCATGAAAAATTGCTTGGGGTCTTGGAAGCGCCCAATAAACTATGAAACCACTTGACCTCTGATTTCTATGAAAACAGAAACCACTCTTGTTTTGCATCTTTCCATCCATTGAAAAGATTTCACCACATTGATTTTGAGATCTTATGCTAGATGAACCCTTGTCCGCCATTCACTTCATTACCCAATTTCTGCGTCTCCCTTATACTGTGATAATGCTGATTGTCTGCACATGCCAGACTGTGGTATTCCTCTCGCAACTTCCCTACGGGTGTAAGTTCCCACCTGTAAATACTGTGATCATTTTTACAGAGCACCCCTTCATTTGCCAGCCGGTCCGCTAATCTATTGGCATTTCTACGCACATGTACAAAACTTAGGGTTCTTAGGATTCTTAGATGCGATTGAATACGACGTATACCTGCAAAAGTCTCTAGTGGTTCGAGATTTTCTCTAGGGCAGAACCATTTGCTGTTTTTTTTTATAGAATTGATTGTTAATTTAGAATCAACTTCTATTATGGAGTTCGTAATGTTGAGATCTCTCAGAATCTCTAAACACTGCTCTATGGCCATTAGTTTCGCCATGTTGTTGGTAGCATTCCCTAAATGACTGTGGAAGATGACTATTATATTCCCCTTGCCATCTCGAATAGCACTCTCATACCTCGCATCCCTTGGATTTCCTTTCAAGGCTCTGTCTGTATTGAATTTCAAGTAGCGAGGGGGGCGGGAGTTGGCAGTAGTCCTCCCTTATTGTAGCGTGTGTAGTTATCCGGATTGTGCCCTGGGGGACTAGCTTCTGAAGGCCCAAAAGAAGAAGAATGCGAGCCTCCTGTTGAGATGGAGGATTCTCAGGAGGTTGCTTCTGAATGGTGTTAATAGTTTCTTTGAGTTGCCTTAGGATCTGAGTTATTATGTTTTGCGGTGGGCTGGATTTGTCCTTGAAAACTCTGTTATGGCATTCTTTCCAGATATTCCAAATTAGAAAGCCTAGAATCAGTGTACAGGCTGTGTTGACAGTTTCATTCTTAGAAATTTTTTTCCTCCAATTCTTTAAGGTGTTGGAGACGCTGTTCTCATCTCTATCAGTTTGTCTGAAGATAGAGGCAACCCATTTCCATAAGGTAGAGGTGAAGGTACATAGGTTGAGAAGGTGGTCCCTCGTTTCTTCCTGGATACCACATAACTAGAATCTGGATGGTCCCGCTAAAATTTTCTTTCTAAGATTTTCCCAAGTCATAATCTTTTTGTGATGAACCATCCACATAAAGAGATTCATTTTCATCCAGTGAGGGTGCTTCCATAGGTCCTTCCAAATTTTATCCCGGTTTGAAAAATTGTAACCAGTGACAATTTCTTTGGCTTCTTTGAGGTTGAAGTTTCCCTCACTGCTTCTTCCCCATCTCAGTTGATTTGTGAAAGTCGAGATCAAAATTTTCCTCTTTTCCAGGATTGTAGCAAGAGCTTCTACCTAGGTCTTCAGAGGAGTCTCTTCACTATAAATTGGTACTTTCCGTGTTCTCCATTTTTCACTGTTCCTTGTCCTATCCCAAAAGTCACTGAACTTTTTTAGTCCTTTGTTGAGAGTTTCCTCTTTGAGAATATCCAGTGCTTCTCTACTTAAGTAGGGTTCCTGCTGCCAGGAAAGTCGAGATCAAAATTTTCCTCTTTTCCAGGATTGTAGCAAGAGATTCTACCTAGGTCTTCAGAGGGGACTCTTCACTATAAATTGGTACTTTCCATGTTCTCCATTTGTCACTGTTCCTTGTATTATCCCAAAAGTCACTGAACTTTTTTAGTCCTTTGTTGAGAGTTTCCTCTTTGAGAATATCCAGTCCTTCTCTACTTAAGTAGGGTTCCTGTTGCTAGTTATCCTCACAAAACTAGGCAAGGTTCCCATTTCCAATCTCCCAGAAGCTATGTTTCTGTACTAAAGCTCTGTTCTCCCAAGCATTGTTCCAAATATGGGAGCCTCAGATATGTCCTGTCATTCTGATCAAGTCCCATTCTTGCCAGTCCTTTGAATATTTCTGTTTCCAGAGCTTGGCCCATGGGTTGCTTAATTCCTTCAACCATCTCCACCAAAGCTTGGCCCCCAATAAGAGTTTTCGGGTCATGGATACCAAGACCCCATGAGGTTTGGGCATGCAAAGTTTGTCCCAAGCTACCAGTGCCCATTTCTTCTTTTCCTCACCT
>APFE030628055.1:0-15308 GCA_000404065.3 Pinus taeda | reverse complement strand
AACGTGTAGTTTTTTAGTTATATTTATGTTAAAAATAGTTATTTTTATGTCCATTGTTAAAAAATATTGTTTTTTAGAAACAATTATTTCATGTGGATTGAAAATTTATTAAGGATGTATAAATATGTAGAATATTGAAAATTCTAAATATCGATCTTCTAATTTAAAAATGCAAAACAATAAAAACCTCACTAAAAAAACAGTTAAAATTAAAATAAAAAAACAAGAAAATGTGAAGAAAACAACCACTTCAAAAATGATCAAATTTACAAAATAATTATTTACATTTTATACATTAGAAAATCTAAAGCCAAAAGACAGGTCTTTTAAAAAAAGGGTCTGATGCAGAATACCCACTTTTTCAAATCAGCATGAAAATCACTACCATTCTAAAACGTAATGTACATTAAAAAAATTAAAGTGTCAAAAACTATGCTCTAAAAAAACATGTGTGTTCTGCATCACCCCTTTTCAAAATCAAGTCACTTTTTTTCTATCTCTATGAAATGGGTAATAGTATCAGTTCCCGTTTCAAAGTTTACATTGATTTAATCAATGAAAAATGTTATATGATGTTGAATGAGGCAATAGTCTTAGGACATCATTTTTCTTCCGAGGGAATCAAGGTAGATCAAACCAAAATTCCAATTATTGTCAAATTGCCAATTCCAACAAATCAAAAAGATGTAAGAAGCTTTCTTGGTTATGCAAGCTAATATAGGATATTTATTGAAAACTTTAGTAAGATAGCTTTTCCTTTGTTTAAGCTTCTTGCAAAAGATGTATCTTTCAATTGGAATGGTAGTTTTCAAACTGCTTTTGAGAAACTCAAAGAAACATTATCCACTGCTCCAGTTTTGAGGGGACCCAATTGGACTTTACCTTTTCACATCTCAATTGATGCATCTGATATAATAGCAGGGGCTTCATTAGGGAGGAAGGAATATGCTTTAACTTATGCCATTTAATTTATCAGTAAAAATTTGACTCCTACTGAACTCAACTACACAGTAACTGAAAAGGAAATGCTTGCAATCATACATGCAGTGAACAAATTTCATCACTACATAACTGGGTATGAAGTCCTTGTTCACGCTGAACACTCTGCCATTAGATACTTAATGAAAAAACCTATTACTAATGGCAGGATCACCAGATGGTTACTCTTGCTGCAGGAATTTAATCTCATCGTGCTGCATAGACCAGTGAAAGAGAACCAAGTAAAAGATTAGTTTTCTAGACTACAAAATCCAGGTGAAGTTGTTCCAGTTGAAGATTCATTTCCTGATGAACACTTGTTTTCAATTTTAGTGTTAACCCGATGGTATGCTGATTTAGCTAATTACTTGACCATAGGAAAAGTACCTCCATCTTTCAGCTCAAAGGAAAAGAAAAGACTCATCAAGAAAAGTGCAAGATATTCATGGGTTAATGGAGATTTGTTTTATACTGGTTATGATATGATTATTAGAATATGTATTAGAGAGGATGAAATTATTGAAATACTAAAATCATGCCATGATCAACCTTGTGGTGGCCATTTTGTAGCCAAGAGGACAACACACAAAATTCTTAGCCTTGGCTATTATTGGCCATCAATTTTCAAAGATTCAAAGAAGTATGTGAGAAGTTATAACAACTACCAACGCGTGGGTAGACCAACCACCTCCGATGAGATTCCACTACAACCACAAGTAAATCTAGAGCCATTTGAAAAATGGGCTCTAGACTTTTTTGGACCTATTAATCCACCATCCAAAGGTAAGAAGTACATCCTTGTATGTACCGATTATGTGACTAAATGGGATGAAGTAAAGGCACTTGTAATGGAAACTGAACAAACAATAGTCAACTTCCTTTTTGAAGAAATCTTTGTTAGATATGGAGTGCCCAGAGAAATAGTAATAGACCAAGGGACAAAATTCACATCTAGATTGGTTCAAGACATCATTGAAATATAAAATCAAGCATAGAAGGAGTACACCCTACCATCCATAGGCCAATGGCTAAGTGGAATCTACAAACAAGACTCTTGAAGGATTTATGACTAAAACGGTGGCCATGAATACAAAAGATTGGGTAGATAAACTCAATGAGGCACTCTGGGCCTATAGAATCACATGGAAAAACACAACAAGGTTTACACCTTATCAGCTAGTGTATGGCAAAGAAGTCGTGTTGCCAATAGAATTTCAAATACATACTTATAAATTGACTGCAGACTTAGGAATAGACCTATCTAAAGCACAACAAGAAAGAATCATGCAATTGAATCAGTTGGACGAGATGAGACAACAAGTATTGGAAAGGACAACAATGATACAACAACAAAGGAGACAGTGGGATGATAAGTTAATCAAGAAGAAAGAGTTTCAAGTTGGTGACTGGGCATTACACTTTGACTCAAAATTCAAAGGCTACAAAGCCAAATTTACAACCCATTGGATGGGCCCTTATGAAATCATTGAAAACTTTGAGAATGGATCAGTCAAACTTACATCAATTGACCAAGAAGGACAAACATTTCTAGTAAATGGTCATAGGCCGAAGATTTATCATAAGCATGTCAGCAAAGAAGATTTCATGAAGATAGTGACACAACAAAATGAGGTTCAGATAGTACAATAGTCTGTTGTAATATCTATGCCTTAATTTATCTTTCTACTTTAGAATTAAAAAAAAAACAAGAACAGTTTAGATGTGAAAATCAAACTCCGGCACACTCTAAACACGAATTCTTATAGGAAAACCAAGAAATTAACTAGCAAGAATTCATTCATTTTCATTTGTATTTCTAAATAAAATCCTCTGTTATATACATTTCATAGTGATGACTTGAGGACAAGTCATATGATCAGCAGGGGAGGAGAAATGTTTGAACCTTTTCATACTTTTTCATCCCCTTATTTTTAGAATTTTATTACAGTAGAGGAAGGAATTTGTTTTACTTTCATTTTTCAGTAGACTTTTCAACAGAGCATTATTTTTCAAGATGGGACCTGTTAAGAAGAAAATATTAGCAAAGGGACCTTTTATATGCAAATTTTCCAGATGGGACCTATTAAGAAGAAGAAGATTGCACTTAAGAGAGAAAAGGACTGCACCATCACATTCTACCATGCCTGAACACATCAAACAAGTCAAACAAAGTTAGATTTCAAATAAGGAAGTATCTGAAGGCTGTAAGAATTTTAATTTTAATACTTTAATTTGTTTTATTAATTCCAAATTTTAAATAGTGGTTCATGATGTTTATTGATTTCAGTTTCTATTATCCAGCCTATACTATATCATACATACTCATTTTTCTGTCCTGTAGGATTTATTCCTACTCTTAAAATCTAGGTATCATAACTTATATATCCTAATTTCCATTTTGTACATAAATCCTTAAACCTGATCCTTAAATCCTATACTCTTATCCTATACATACCATTCCACTTCAATTTATCAATCATATGTACCAACTGATCCACTAAAACAAGCATATTCAAGATCTAATTAAACAATCAAAAGCCACAAATTAGAAGCTACAGATCAGAATTTTTGAGGTATAGGTCTAGGTCTAATGATTTGTATAGTTATGAAGTTATATAATTTTTTTTATGGTTTTTAACCTAAAAAAGAAAAAAAGAAAAAGAAAAAAGAACACAGTACATATGTTATGATGACATATAATTGAAAAGGGTAGTGTAGTAAGATTATGACAAAATGTCATCATAATTGAGAGAAATGACTAGTTAGAGGGAACCTTAATGATTCATAGGAAAAGATCATAATGATCTGTAGCCCTCATAGTCTTAGCCAGGTTTCACACCATATCATCATACCCAATTTCATCATTTGAATTAAACATGACTGCTGCTCATAGCTATCAGGCCTATTATTAGGAAATCTCTATGTAAGGAACCAAAGACTCATCATTAAATTAAACATTGTGTGAAGGAACCAAGGGTTCATTACATAATTGAATGTTGCATGAAGGTAGTAAGGCTCATCATTAACACAAACGCTGTGTTGAAAGAGGTAAAGTGAGTGTTGTGTTTATTGTGGAGTATTGGTAAGATCCCAAACACATCGGAAGTGTTGTTTTTTAAAAAGAATTCTGAATGCCTGAGAACCCTCTCTGAGGTATGTGTATGATGTTACGAGTATGTTGACAATGAAAATTCCAACATACGAGTAATAAATGCCACGCCACGCAAGATAATTCTACAGGACCAGTCAAAAGGGAGTTTCCAATCCAAAATTGGTAGTGTCTTCCACTTGAACAGAGACAAAAAGGCATATGAAGAGCACTCAGGACAGCGTAGGCTCAGGTAGTTTTCTCGCAAGAATTTTTGGTAAATTTTTCTTATAACACAGGGTAAAAGAAGTAATTTTTTCTCACAACAACATTTTTCTTACAGCACAGGGTAAAAAAAGGTATTTTTTTTTTCTCATGGCAAATAGAACAGAGCCAGAAGAATTCGACCTTTCCAAATTGCATAGAGACTGCATAGACATCTTTAGAGAAAAGCAGTGGTTAACATTCTTAGAAAATTCAACGGGCACAATGAGTTAGAAACCATGGAATTCTCCTCTTCATTCATTGGGGAAAGAGCCACTGTAGGGAACCTATCTTTTAGAGCCTCAGAGGATATAATTGCCTAGGCTATAGGCATAAGTCCAGAGGGAGAGAAGCATTTCAAAACAAATCAGTTTAAGGAGAAAACCTGGACACATTTTATATCTAGAACAAGGGTATCAGCAGTTAATTGGAAGATAGGGATTCCTAGGAGTTGGGTCATTCATCCATGGGATGAAATAGCCTATGTGATTCAGAAATTCATAACATGTGAGGGCAAATACAGTATAGTGTTCCTTTATCATATCAAACTGCTAATGCATCTAAGGGGAGACTGTGTTATAAGCTTGCCTTATTTTCTTTTTCAAAGCTTAACTAAGATGTCTAAAACTATACAAAAACAAAGAATTAATAAGGATAGGAGCTTATATCATTTTGGTTTGGTGAAAATCTTAATTGAGTTTGATTTTCAAAAGATAGGTGTGTCATGGAAATTTTTTTGGTGACTAATGAATTTATAGAAGATGAAGAGTAGGAAGGGTAGCCGAATCCACAGGAAGGGCATCAACATCTAGAGTTATTGATTTATGTGGATGATATAGAAGAAGAAATTTCAGAGAACGGACCTAGTATCTCTGCTCCATCCAACAACAGTATAACGACAAGAAGAATGGTAAGAGATGAAACTGAGAAAGTTGAGCAAGATAAAATTTTTACCACCTGCATAAGGAGGTACAAAAAGACTAAATTTGGTCAAAAAGGGAAAATAATGGAAGAAGATGATATTTTACAACAACCTCAATATGATTATTTACAAGGATTTGAAACAATAGATAAGGAGAAGGAACCATAAGAACAAAAACTTTTAGGTAAGAAGAAAAGGAAGTTGGAAAGGAAAGTTGAAAAATTGCAGCAACAACTTATGGAGCGTGAAGTTTTGGAAAGGGTGGTGATGAGAGAAAATGAAACTTAGAAAACAGAGCAAGAAATTTCAAGATGAAAATCAACAGTTGAAGAAAGAGGTTAGGAAACTCCAAACCCACAAGGTTTAGATTGTTAAGAGGGCCTATAAACTGTACAAGCAAAAGAAGGCAATCAAAACTAAATACAAAATTTTGAAGATAGGGTACAAGGCCCAAATGAACATCAATGCTCTACTCTAGGTAGATGAGGTAGAAGCAGAAGCAGAAAGAGGCGTTTGACAGGTTAGAATTCACATGCATGAGGGCATGCAAAATCTTGAGTTTGGGGGAATGTTGGTATCAATTTATGACTGACCATTTCACTTAAAAATCCTCTTTTGCTCATCATTTCTTACCATTTAACCTTTATATTTACTCCATAAGCCTTAGAAACTGAATGGTATAATGTCATTTTCATTATTTTTATCTTGAAATTGTTGTGTTAAAATTCAAATTTTCCAGAAAATTACAAAATGTTGTAACTTCCTGTAATCGCTCCATGGTTTGACATGTTGCATAACAGGATGGAAAATTCAAAGATTGTGGGCATGAACCTAAATGTACAGAGATGGTGGATTACCTATCCACTACTAGATTTGAAGAATATAGGTGGCTGGTCAATGTTGGTGAAACCCAACTACTTTAGCAGAAATTCTAGATTTTGTGAATATAATTTTCTATTTTTGAGATTTTTTGCCAAAATGGAGAGTCTGATCCAATTTGACCTCCTTTGATGTAAGTGATAGGATCTTATTAGGATAATAAGGATTTTGAATAGCTTCTTTTTGTTATGGAGATTTATGATAAATAACTCAAAGGGAGAACTATGTAGATTATTAGTTTTTATGTATGAAAAACTTGGAAACACAATTTATGTATTTCTGATTCTCAGACTTAAACACAGAGTTGTAGTATTGAGTTCATCTTATGCTTTTAGATCCAATAATTTTCTTTATTTGAGTTAGCCTACAATGTCCTTGCAAAGTGTGGAAGGGCCCCCGCTACGGAGCTGGTACACTCAAGTTTTCTTCATAAATTGCATAGATAGATTTGATATTTAGAACTTTTTATTTAATTCATGTGCTACAAGTTCATGCAATTGAAAATTTTGTTAATTGAAGAGATTTGTATTTGTTGTGAAAGAGCTTTGTAAGAAGTCTCAACCAATATTCATCTTGAAGTTGACAAATATGTTTGATATTTTATGATTTCAATTTTAGAGTTAGTTTGTAGTTCAATTTCCATTGATTAAGATTTGTAATTGCAGAATTTAATCTATAGTTAGATGAATGAACCTTGTAAGAGGACCAACTATTATTGATTTCCAAAGTTACTAATCTCATTCATTGCCTTGACTAGTTGAGTTTTAGAAATTGTTTTGAATTGTGATGACTTAGGATTGGAAGGGATTCTATAGAGTAAAGTTATTGTAAGGGAATGGTAGAATCTTCAACATGTAATTAATACATTGTTTTGTTAAATAGGCAATCAAATTTCAGTCAGATTTGTTTTCATTTAAATCAATTCTTAAATGTTTGAAAAGACAAGGAGACACCTCTTGTAAGAGAGCATTGTTAATTTCACTTCACTAGGCTATGATTAGAACATTGGATCTTTCTAGATCTATATACATTAGATAAGTGCCTCTACGTGTACCTTCTCGGGTTGACAAAGGAATTAAAGCTTAACTTACCTTAGCAAGTAAATCCCAACAAATGCCTTGACACTCCCCAACACTCCTTGATATGCATTGGCACTATCTCTCATTTGTTAGCATGCATTTTCATTCCTTGGCACACCTTGAAACTCCTTAGCTATAATTCCCTCACACCTACCCTTACTCTTTTTTCAACTTGGGAACCCAACCAAATCTTGCCTCAACCAAAACAGCTTGACCAAGTTACAGTTACGACAACTAGACTATTCATTGTTCACCTAATAAATTCCTATAACTCATCTTAGGTTTCTCATGTTTAATCTCAAATCATACAACTTAAAAAGCTACGAAGACAATGCTCACATCTAATCGTGGTCGTAAAACAACTAAGCAACATAGTTTACATCTTGATATGAAATAACACCTCGCATGTCTAACAATCCCTTGGCACTATGTGGCATGTGTTAGCATCCCCTGCATTCCTTGGCATGCTTTGGAACTCCCTAACACATCCTAGCACTCCCTAACACATGACACACCTAGAACTCTTTAAAAATCCCCATCACACTCTTATTCATTCATTTCCATGCATTTGAAACTAGTTCTCCCTTGTGTTTCCTTGTAAATTGGCCATAACACACCCTAGAATGCGTTGGCACACACCCTAGCTCCTAGCACATCTTGGCATGCCTTAGCACATGGCATGTCTTGGGATGCCTAACATGCATTAGAACTATCTAGCATGCTTCAATACTTCTTGGCATTCCCTAGAACACCTTGGAACTCCCTAGCATGCATTGGCACACCCTGGCACCTGACACATCTTGGCATGTTTCCCTAGCCTCTAACATTCCTTAACATTGCCCAACATACCTTGTCACTCCCTCCTTAGCACACCTAACTCACTGACACTTCCTGTCACAAAATCTTGTTCATTCATTTCCATACATTAATTTGACTTAGTTCTCCCTTGTGCTTCCCTGGCACTCCCTAGCACTTCATAGCACGTGTTGGCACACCTTGGAACCTGACACATCTTTGCCTCATGCTCCAATGGAACTCTAACATGCCTTGGCATTGCCTAGCATACCATGTCACTCCCTCCTTAGCACACCTGGACCTCTTTGACACTACTTGTCACTCTCTCTTATTCGTTCATTTCCATGCATTTTTACCTATTGCTCCCTTGAGTTTCCCTAACACTCACTAGCACTCCATAGCATGCATTGTCACACCGTGACACTTGGTAGATCTTGGAATGCTTCTATAACACTCTAGCATGCCTTGGCACTGCCTATCGTACCTTGTCACTCTCTCCTTATCACAGTTGGAACTCACTAACACTCCCTATCACACACTCTTATTCATTCATTTCAATGCAATTGAAGGTAGTTCTCCCTTGTGTTTCCTTGGCAATCCCTAACACTCCTTAGCATGTGTTGGCACCACACCCTAGCACCTGACACATCTTGGAATGCATTAAAAATTGGCATGTCTTGGCATGACTAACATGCCTTGGAACCATCTAGCATGTGTTAGCACTACTTGGCATTTACTGAAACACCTTGGCACTCCCTAGTTTTTGTGCCCTTATATATAGCCTTACTTTTTTTGTGACTAGGGAACCCAACCAAGTCATTGAAAATATATTGTTGTGTCTAGCCCAAAGTCTCTCTTTGTCTAAAACTTATTTTTCCAAACCCTTATTGTAATTTTAGGCTTTCCTCTTGCAAGTCCTATTCTAAAATTTTCCTACACACTTTGTCCTCGGGACACCTGGAATTCATTGACAGTCCCTCGCACACAATATTATTCCTTCATTTCTATGAATTTTGACCTTGTTCTCCCTTGTGATTCTCTGACACTCCCCAACACTCCTCGACATGCATTGGCATTGTCTGGCATTTGTAGCTTTCCTTTTCATTCCTTGGCATGCCCTCACACTCCTTAGCTATCATGCCCTCAGAACTACCCTTACCTTTATTTTCGGCTTGGGAACCCAAATAAATCTTGCCTCGACTAAAACAAATTGACCAAGTTATAGTTACTATGAATAGAGTATTCCTTGTTCACCTAATAACTTCCTATAACTCATCTTAGGCTACTCATGTCGAATCTCAAATCATACAACTTAATAAGTTACGAAGACAAGGCTCACATCCAACTGTGGTCATAAAACAACTAAGCAACATAGTTTACATATTGACATGCCATAACACTTGGCACATCTAACATTGGCACTATGCAGTACATGTTAAAATTCCTTGCATTCCTTGGCATGCTTTGGCACTTCTTAGCACATACTAGCACTCCCTGACACCTATCACACCTAGACCTCACTGACACTCCCCTTCACAATATTATTCATTCATTTCCATGCATTTGAAACTAGTGCTCGCTCATGTTTCCTTGGAACTTGGCCCTACCACACAATAGAATGTGTTGGTGCCACACCTTGGTGCCTGGAACATCTTGGCATGCATTAGCATTTGGCATGTATTGGCATACCAAACATTCCTTGGAACCGTCTAACATGTGTTAGTACTTCATGGCATTCCCTAGAACACCTTAGCACTCCCTAGTTCTCATTCCCTCATACACAGACTTACTTTTTTTATGACTTAGGAATCCAACCAAGTCATTGGAAAACAATGTTGTGCCCAACCCAAAGTCTCCCTTTATCTGAAACTTCTTTGTCCACACCTTATCACCACCATAGGCTTGCCTCTTACAAGTCCTACTCAGAACTTCACCTAAAAGAATTCATCCTTGGGTGATCCAGATTTAAGCAGGAATGCAACAAATCATAGAGAAACCATAAACACGGAGATGCAATGGAAATAATACTTCATTTCATTAATGTAAAATACTGAAATATGCTTACAAAAAACAATGGAAATAAACCAGCTAGGGCGATGATAGCTTATCTCTGAGAAGAGATGTGGTGGTTACATGCCTCTGAACTATGTTACAATGAGGCTCAAAGGCTTATTTATTGTTGAGAAAAAATGGAAAACCCTTAACATCCCAAAATCTAACCCTAGAAGATGAAATGCCAAATTGTGGGCCCCGTTTTGGGTAAATTGGTACATCAATTTCCCGGGGTCATAACTTTGGCATATGATTTCCATTTGATGCATAAAATAGCTCGTTAGAGATATCTATCCGAGCACTACAACTTTGGGAAGAGAAACATTGGTCCACGAGACCATATTGCTCCCATATTTCCCAAAAAACATCGTTTAGGGCCTCAAAATGTCTCTGGAAGTTCAGGACCCGAAAAATTGCTAAAAATAGTAAATTGTGCTACAATTACAGAAACTGAAAAACCGAAAGAGACAATTGTGCAGGTCCAAGTGGGATAGGTGGGTGGCCACCAACATCCACCTGGATCATTCCTCCCCCCTTAGGAAGCAATGGTCCCCATTACATTGAGTTCCTCCCTGAGATGAGGAAACTTCTGCTGAGTTGGGTCTCTGGTGAGCTATTCTGCAATCTTTGATGTGTCCAGTAATGATGGGAAGCATTGTCGAGGGCATTCCACATTGAACACTTGGTGCAAGCGAAGGAATGGAGGAACGCTGTGCTCCAAAGCATTATTTCCCACAACATTGGTAATGGTGTAAGGACCATGTTGGCATGGTTGGAGCTTTTGATGGGCTCTTATAAGGTGTTCTTTCTGCAAATGCAACTTGACTTTTCTGTCCACTTAAAGCTTGTATGGTACCCCTATGGGCGAGGAGAAGTTGTTACTGTGTTCTATCATGACCATATCCCTTTGTTGTTGCTGCCGCATGGAGGAACCATTCGCAGGGGTCATGGATGTGGTGACAATCTTCCCCTTACTTTGGGAACGAACCAGATAGAAAATGAATTTCCTAGTCTGGGAGATGAGCTTGCTGCCTTTCTTGGAAGTGATCAAAGAGGTGGTGGTAGGTGGGGCTACCTCCGGTATCCTGTATAATGAATTAGACAAAGAAATAATGATAGCACGAGGCCTTGAATCATACACAGCATGTCCCCTCCACAAGTATGGTTGGCCTAATAGTACATCACAAACATCCAGAGGTGTAACATCACATAATACCTTGTCTGTGAAAGGTTTGATGCTGTAAGGAAGGCGGCATTGTTGGCGATCTCGGATATCTTGTCCTTGGTGAAGCCACCCGATATTCTACGGCTGTGGGTGTGGTGTAGTCAGTAGGCCCAACCGCTTCATGACCTCTACTAAAATGATGTTCTTTTGGCTCCCACTGTTAGCAATGAATTGCAGCAGCAAACCCTTCACCCACATCTGTGAGTGGAAAAGGCGCTCCCACTCCTCTGGATCTTCGGGCTCATTCTTCTGGATCTTGGTGGTGGCAACACTGGCGCTGGGCTCCGCATCAATGAGCTGCTTCCCTTTGCCATTCCCCTTGTGGGGTTATATCTCAGGGTTGGAACATGCATATGATTCGGAAACCTTCAACTCAGCCACTAGTGACTGCTTGGAATGACACTCACTTGTGTTATGAGTGGGACTCTTATGGAACTCACACCACTTTCCAGTGTCCTTCTTCGACTTCATAGTGTTGTTCTTTTCTTGTGGCTTTGATGGGTTGTATTGGGTTGCTCCGTATTGGCTTTTTCCTTGGTTTTGTGATTTGGTGAAGCCTTTCCCTTGCTTCGAATTCGCAGATCCAAAGTCTCGCTTCTTTTGTTTGAACTTCTACTCGATTTTGACAGTGTATCAGTACGTCGTGCCGAGTGAGGAGATGTTAAGGAATTCTATTTCTTCCTGGATGTACATGTGCAGGCAGCTGTAGTATTTTAGTACCAAATGCTACTCCAAATCTTTGATACCCAACTTTGTGTGAAGGGTATGGAAAAGATTGGTAAACTCTAGCACATTTTGGTCCCTCCCCTGCTGCAGCGTGGTCCACTTTATGTATTGATCCTCATAGCTTCTGACAAGGTAGTACTACTCCTTGATGGCATCCCACAATGAATCCCAAGTGGGTGTGGCTGAAAATAGTGAGCCTGTACTTTCATCCTTCTACTCGCAGTAGGTTTCCCACCAATCCTTGACGTGGGGGGCTGCTTTGAGAAGAGCAAAAATAATCTTTTCCCAACTGGAAAAATCATGAACAGAAAAATAACCCTCTAGTAGATTTAACCATTATCAACGGCATCTACATATATCTAACCCTCGAATATGGGGATTTTAAAATTAACTTGTACCTTAAATGGTGTGGCATTTCCAGAGTAGCTGTTGGAAGCCAATGCATCGCCCTTGGGTAGCCGCTGAAGGATCTGGGTAGAGTTGTCCATCATCACGTTACTTTGTCACTCAAGGGCTTCTTCGAGCAAGATTTTGATAGGATCTCCTGCCCCCTCATCTTTCTCTTCATTTGCCATGGGAGGTCGTTGGGATTTGTGAGGTTGGTCTTGTAAAGGTTTGACTAGTTCATGCCCTAAATCCTTATATCCCGACCTCGTTGGGGACATGCAAAGAAAAACAGAGAAAAAGCAGACCGCTCTGATACCACTGATCCAGATTTAAGTAGGAATGCAATAAATCACAGAGATAACCATAAACACAGAGATGAAACTGAAATAATACTTCATTTCATTAATGTAAAATACTGAAATATTCTTACAAACATCAACAGAAATAAACTTGCTAGGGTGATGGTAGCTTATCTCTGAGAAGAGATGTGGTGGCTACATGCCTCTAAACTATGTCACAATGAGGTTCAAAGGCCTATTTATTGTTGAGAAACAATGGAAAACACTTAACATCCCAAAACCTAACCCTAGAAGATGAAACACCAAATTGTGGGCCCCGTTTTGGGTAAATTGGTACATCAATTTCCCGGGGTCGTAACTTTGGCATATGATTTCCATTTGACATGTACAATAGCTCGTTAGAAAGTTCTATTTGAGCACTACAACTTTGGGAAAAGAAACATCGGTCCGTGGACCCATGTTTCTCCCAGATTTCCCCAAAAACATCGTTTAGGACCTCAAAACAACTCTGGAAGTTCAGGACCTGAAAAATTGCTAAAAATAGTAAATTGTGCTATAGTTACGGAAACTAAAAAACTGAAAGAGAGTTGTGGGGGTCCAAGTGGGATAGGTGGGTGGCCACCAACATCCACCTGGATCATTGGGACACCTGGAATTCATTGGCACTCCTTGGCACACCCTCTTATTCATTCAATTCCAAGCATTTTGACCTTGTTCTCCCTTGTGTTCCGTTGGAACTCCCTAACAATCCTCAACATGCATTGAAATTATTTGAAATTTATTAACATGCCTTTTCATTCTTTGGCATGTCCTAACACTCCTTATCTATCATGGCCTCACAAGTACCCTTACTTTTTTTTTAGATTTGGCTAGAACACAACCAAGTCCTGCCTCGACTACAACAACTTGACCAAGTTACAATTACTACAACTATATGATTCCTTGTTCACCTAAGAACTACCTATAACTTGTCTCAAGCTACTCATGTGCAATCTCAACTTATCCCACTTAACAAGTTTCAAAGTCAAGGCTCACGTCCAACCATGGCCATAAAACAACAAAACAACATAGTTTACATCTTGACATGCCATTGCACCTGGCACATCTAACAATCCCTTAGCACCATGTGACACATGTTATGACCCCCTGCATTCCTTGGCATGCTTTGGCACTCCGTGACATGACCTCGTACTCTAGGTAGCCTTGTCACTGCCTAGCATATAACCTTGTCACTCCATCCTTAGTACATTTGGAACTCACTGACACTCCCTATTGTGGAGCGTTTGAAAGGTATGCTTTTTGAATAGTAATCTAGTGGTTTTCTAATAAGTTTCCTAACCTTTTCTGCATTTAAAGTCTAAAGAATAAAAGGATTTTGATAAATTGTGTGAAAATGGACAAACGAAGCTCAATCACCAATAATCGATGTTTTCTATGCAGAAGGACGCAGAAACAGGGGATCATCAAGCAGAAACAGGAAGCAAAAGGAAAGCAACTACTGTCCCCTCACTAGGAAACCGGATGCGGACGCGATCAAGTAAAATTAGAGCCGAATGATCCAGGGAAAAGAACGTGGACGCCAAGACGGAGAACGTAAGAAAGGAATGAGAAGAACTGAACGATTAGCGAATCCCTCAAGATCTTTGATCCTAAGGGATCGCTGCTTTAGCTTATCTTTTGTATCTAGATATCTCCGTCATTTTTGTTATATAAAGATACCACGCCATTGAGCGGGGGGGGGAGAAGCTATATTGTAATTACACGGTTTGGAACAACTCTGAGCATTAAGTTTTGCTGAGACTTGATCTTGTGTATCTTTGTTAATGCAATCAATATAAAGAACTTTGTGTTCACTTTGCCTCTGCATCTGAAGTAACTTTAAGCGGTGTACCATTGGTAGCCAAGGGCCCAGCTCCGATGGTCACTCGCTGTTGTATCATACGGTGATTAGTGTGGTTTGATTATTTCCTTTGTTCCAGCAATCTGATATATCTTTTACATGATAGACTATGCTCTTCAGTTAATTTCTGAATCTGAATAAGTTTCTTCATTCATGTCTCTGTATTATCTAAAGTGAATTTCTTTGACTTGCATCCCGGTATTGGTATGACTGGTATTATCGTTGGATTCATATAAAATACATGTTCACGAGATTTGAAGACAATATCACTCTGTTCAGAAATAGTCACGTCATACATTACTTTCAGATTGTTGTAATAGCTTAGAATGTGTGCATCTGTTTAAGATTGCTGTTCCATTGCGTTTGCTGTTCCAATTGAGTTAGCTGTTCCATATGATTGACGTTTCCTGTTTGTTGTTCCATTTATTTATGCTGTTTCATTTACCTATGCTGTTCCATTTAATTCCTGCTGTTCCATTTCATAATTGCTGTTCCATTTACTTTTGCTTATTTGCCTTTGTTACTTTCGAGTGATAGCAGGCCTAAGACTGTTGTGAGCCTAGCAAGACGCTGCCTGACTCCCAGATCCGTAAGCCTCTGCTTTGGTTTTCTTCTTTATCAGTTTCTAAAGGGAAGGGTTATTGGTTCCGTGCCCTTGACTGATCAGATTGATTTGTGTGATTTTATCCTTGAGTTGATTCAGTTATAGTTTAG